>JAHZMV010002312.1:0-10959 GCA_027743765.1 Coecobrya sp. COE2 | reverse complement strand
GGCTACGACGGGCATTATCGGATCTCTATAATATCCTTCCATTTTGCATGCAGTAACATATAGTCATTTTCGGTTTCATTAGATTCTTTTCCGTGTTATATATTCCCCCACAACTACTCCTCCTCCCGTGATGTTACTTAAAAGTAGACGTTACACAATAGGTTTTTGTGTATAGCAATTCCGAATTTCAAATAAAATAGATACTTGTACTTCATAATATGAAAACTGGCTTAAGAGTTTTTTACGTTGCTTGATGTACAATTTGAATGAATTTTTGTGGACTGCTTTTTATTCTACTACCACTTTCTATTCAAGCTGTGATACAACAACGCACAAGGAAGTGAAGTGGAATGAAAGGGAAAAACGATAAAAAATATTTTAGTTTCATCAGTCCTTGCTCTGTACCACTGTAGTAGTTTATTAGGCAGATTACAATATGGCATTCGGAATGACGACGAGAAAAAAAGTCCTTCGTATTTAGCTAATTTATTATTTTATATTTTTTAAGTTGTATATAACGGTAAGTTGAGAAAATAAAGTATTTGAACCATTTAAGGTAGTGAATGTTTTATTTGAAGAAATATACTTTTTTAAATTTGTAAACATATTATGCTAGATAAAAAACTTAATATTTACTTGTAGAACGAACCGATATTACATTTTACTGTCGAATACGAGGAAATCACTTGACCGAGCAGCGACGGTATAGGTTTAACATTGGAATCCATACAAACCTTGTGATCGCTGAAGCTTGACTTGCTAATTGTCGCAGCAATTCTATACGTCTCAGGTTTCCCATCATGTTTCAAGAGCAGAATTAATTAATTGCAGATTCTTTATAGGAAACTCATTTATTGCTCATCTAAATGTAAACTTACAGGACGTTTCATGGGACCAATTTCTTACGTTGCGGCGGTATTTTAGGGAATAACTTTATATCCTCCAAAATAATCCCTGAGCGAAATATTCGGCAAAGCACGTACTCTTGGTAGTCCGCACTGCACACAGTTTGCGGAAGAACATGGAGTCTCAAAATATGGACCGAAGGGACTCAAAAAAATCCAACAAAGGTGGAGGAAGCAAAAGTCAAGCACGAGGAAATAGTGGTAACGGCGGTGGTGGAGGTGGAAAGTCGCCCACTGGCGGTATATATACCTATTTACATACTTAATATATTACAAGCCGATTAAAACTGTAGGGTTCCAGGCCATTTTTCATGAGGTTGAATTCCTTGTTGTTTCACAGGTGGGGAAAAACAAAGATCCCATTCTCAAAAGTCTGGAAAGCGATACCAGGAAATATATAAGCCACCAAGTATGATATATCGTTCCAAGGACGGTCTTTGTTTTGCATGATGGCCATAAATGAGAACACGATGAATAGAAATAACGCAATATTAATGTTTGTTATTAGGTTTGCGAAGCAGCAAAAACCGAAATAGCAATAGCTCTTCTGAGCAGCAACAGTCATCCCAAAGGGGAAATATTCAAGACGACGGGCCGCAACAAGGAAGTAACCAGTTTACTTCCAAGAAGAATAACTCAAGCAACAACAATTCAACCACACCCATCAGTTGTGGCAAAGCTATTGGCAATATTTCTCCTCAACTAAATGATATGACTAACGACCCATCCAATAATGCATACTCTCTGTTTGGTAACGGAAGCAATAACCCCACCAACAACGGAAATTCATCAGTTCCATCCAGTCCTCTTATTTCAAATCGAATGCAAAATAATTTTAACTTTGGTTTAGCAAAACGGATGTTTAATGTAAACGCAAAGGAGTTCCAATTTCTTCCAATTCAACAGCAGCAGCAACAACAACAGCAAATTTCCAATTTCTTAAGTCAATTTGATCCCAGTCTCTTTTATAATAATTCACCAATTTTAGCCAGCTCAGGGTGCTACCCTTTAAAACAGTCTAAATCTTCGGGGAACATGAATTTACTTCTTCAACAGGCGCAGCAACAACAGCAAGCCCAAGCTGCAGCTATACAACAATTACAAATAGCAATGGGATTAAATGCGTCCCTTCAATCGGGAAACTTTTCCACAGGAAATGCAAATGGAAACGGTAGTAATCAGTTTAATCGCCTCAGTCAGTCGAAATCCAGTGGAAATGTACCTGGTAATGGAAATAGGCCCAGAGTCAGGTTCGATGATGAGGAGGTGGACTTTGACGATGTTGATGATGACATCATTGCAGGTCAATTGGGAAATTATTTAGCATCACTAAAAATGAACGGTAGGTTTCTAAAGGGTTGTAAAAATAAGATTACTACCTAATTACCCCAATAAGAAAAATGCTAATTTATTTAATATTGATCCAAACTCCAAAGGTGATTTACCTGGGGTGTCACCAGCATCAAATTTCCCCATGGGCTTCCCTTTTCAACAGCAACAACAACAGCAGCAGCAAAAACAAGCAAAAGCTGTTCCCTTAAGTCCTCAACCTGTTTTGAAATCATCTCTTCAAAAAAGTCGAACAGGCTTCTACTTAAATTTGTATGGGAATCAGCAACAGCAGCAACAACAACAGCCTCATCAACCGCAACTTCAACTAGGCTCTCCTACCAGACAAGCTTACGGTTTCAATACTTCCCCTTCTATGCATCCTGGTACGAATTACGCAACGAAACTGACCAGCAGCAATGTTTCATCCAATAATGGTCAACACCCATCATTTTCAGGAAGCGCTGGGCTTGTCAAAAGATCAAGAAGTTTTGGCCCTGGCAATCATCATCTTCCCCGGGTTTCTGCCACTGCGTTACTCAGTGCATCTTCATCCACCCATAGCTCCACTTCTCCTGGTCACTCATTTTACTCGGATTTTTGTATAACCAAATGGCCTAGAGCTGTTCAAGAACTTGTCACTGCAGCAGTAACAGGTACTTATAGTTCTAGGAGTTAACTTTTCAAATGTTATGATTTCGAGTATTGATTTCGGACACTGATAAAGTATTTTGTTATGTTGCATTCGCCATCGCTGTTCGTTCTCTCAGAAAGCATACATGCAGACGACAGCTACACATAAACTGACTTTGTATCTATCCATACATCCTTACTTTTCACTTTTTAAGTGTTTTTCGTATAGTGTATATGATTATGACACGTATTGCGTCTAGGTGTTGAGAGGATTCCAGCCAGGAACTGGATAGAAATGGTCAATGGGATATTTGAAGCCATGCTGTGTGACTACCGTCCAAAGAAAAAGGATAAGAACACGATGGGTGCAGTTGGAGCAGACAGTAAATCAGTTGGAATAACGACAATTGGGAAGGCATCAGGTATAGCTGCATCAAATGGCACAAATAATGACAAGCTCTCTGCAGAACTGTCAGTTGCAGCTGGATCATCTTCCCTGGAATCTACTACTGGGAAAAATCAAAATGCTGATCTAGCAACAGAAAATAATGATCACGCTCACAATGTGGCTGATAATGAGTATGATGAAGGGGATGACGATGATGATGACACAGATCTTACTTCTGCCGCCGTGCACATCGTCTTGTACTTCATTCAGGTTCGTGAAAGAAACAGTTTGAGAGAGAAAAAGAGAGCGTGTCAGCAAAAGTTTGTTTCACTTTCTTTCAAAAAGAACTTTCACTTTCTATGGCGTACATGAGATCCCACTTTTTATAAAGAAGTAAAAGTAATTCATATGTATGACATACACAAAATGACAAAATTCAGGTTGAGTGGAAGATATTGAGTATTTCTGCACTGGACAAAAATTGTCTCACAGTGCCCCACATGCTTCTGATTTGGGATTATGACAGATCCTTCTATCATAGAAGTTCTATGAATTAAGGTGCATGACCGACTATTATTATCAGACAAAATTGAAATTATAAACCATTGAATAGGCTATATAACATCATACCAGCATGCGTCTTTTTAGTTTTCGCTTTTATCAATTCATCTTTTCTGTCTTTATTAATGAACACATTTGACGTAAATAATTTTCAAGAATCTCAACAACTCAACTCTCTGTTCTCTCACATCACAGCTAAATTTTATATTTTTTCTGATCATAATGAAAATGAGCTATAAATTAATAATCCCCTTGATTTTTGGATTTGATAGAGAGAAAAGGATCGAACAGTGATGGAAAGTCTACTCAATACATGCTTCGCAAGTTTCCAAAGACTTTCCAGCGCTAGCATTAGCAGCACCACTAATTCCTCATCTGCTACAGGGAAATCCATTAGAACACAAAAGATAATGGATCAAACTGGAAAGCCTTCAATTTCCCGACAATGGTGTAATTTTCTTCGGTTTCTATCAACTCTCTACTCACAGGTGTGTTGATTAGGCCACGGCCAAGAACAGAGTAAAAAAATGATGCAGCCTAGTTATATTATCCCTTTCTAACGGCAATAATATGACGTGATGTAACTTTTACAAGGTGAAACTGATTCGGAGGCAGAAGCAAAGCCAGCAACAATCAGGGCATTCGATGGATGAAATGAGTTTTTCGCTGCTAGCTCTACTTTGTGATTCGTGCCTGGCCACACTTCGCTCGCCGCAATCTTACACAGCCGAAATGGTAAGTAATTTTAATCAGATTTTGGAAACAACTACCAACTACATTAGAATGTACCTAAATCGTAAATATTATTATCTAAAATTTATAAAGAAACTAAATTTAACGTTTATATGTGGGGTGCCACATGAACAATATTATTTGGAATGCTCGAATGTGAGAAAATGGATGTTTCACGTTCCCTGAAAAATAATCCCCTTTTCTCTAATGCGATTATGTTTTAAAATGAAAACGGTTACTGTTGAGGAAGCAATACGGAAACAGTTTGCCAAAGATGATGATTGATAAAATAGGCTATTTTGGAAATCGTGACTGCAATATAGAAAACTTTATTTCCCCCATAGTTTTGCATTGCACGTCACATTTATTGTTAGAGTTTCATAATGAAAAAACTTTCAGAGCCAACTTTTGTTCATTAAAACAGGCAGATAGATTTACTTTTCCAGGATTGCAGGTTGCATTTCCTCTCTCCAGTCATGTACAATCCCATTTTCACCAATATAAGATGAAGGTGAAAGGAGTAGGACGGTCATTGGTTTACTTTTCCAGGATTGCAGGTTGCATTTCCTCTCTCCAGTCATGTACAATCCCATTTTCACCAATATAAGATGAAGGTGAAAGGAGTAGGACGGTCATTTCATTACTCTCTAGCTTATTATGATGCAACGCAAGTCGCACATTTTGTAAAATACAAGTATCCAATTTATCATTGCTCAGCTTATACAAGGACAGATGGTGAGTGAATATATACCTGAACAATGAGGAACCAATTTATGTGGAGATTCAGTCAATGTCATGAAGTTTTAAAATGGATAGAGTGGAGAACAAGTTGACTGAT
This sequence comes from Coecobrya sp. COE2, assembly GCA_027743765.1. NCBI lineage: Eukaryota > Metazoa > Arthropoda > Collembola > Entomobryomorpha > Entomobryidae > Coecobrya > Coecobrya sp. COE2. Next base: position 5,573 of record JAHZMV010002312.1, on the reverse strand, counting down.
GCATCTGAAATTCAAGTGTGTATATGTAGAACACATCACACAAGATACATTGATGATTGAAGGTCATTCCAAGATGCAAAATTCTAAAATTACAACAATCATTGGAAAGTCTACATCTTTGGAGGAATCCTTTAATTTAGTTTTGCTTAACCATGGGGCATTGCAAGCCATACAATTTCGCTTTGAATAATATGGAACTCAACATACTCATTCATCATTTCTTGGTGTGTGTAGGCAGTATGTACAACCTAGGTTGTAGGTTGCTTTTGTGTTTTATAGTTTGATGCATACCTATTACTTTCGAAATTGATGATTATGAATAAGGAAACCTTGTTACATCCTACTATTACGACTATCACGTGGCCACATCGAAAGCCCTTTAATTTGTGCGAAATGGAATATTGCAATTACCCTCTGCTCTTTGATTAGCGATCGAATCACCAGCAGTTGCATAACCTACTGTTTTCAAAGAACGAACATTAATTTGAAATAATAATTATTATCCATCAATGGAACACTTTTCGTCGGAACATTTCGAGAGCTTTTTTGATTACTATGAAGTGATGTGATAAATCGTGTATGTACGTTAATTTTAAAAATTACAAACATGATTTCATACAGACAAAAGAGTTAATACATAATGACAATAACAAAAGCTAAAAATTACGTACATATATGGATATGCAAATTTTCATTGGAAGTTAGTAGATGTATCATTACCGGTTTAACGCTCCCATTGATAACTCAATATTTAGGATGCCTGTTATGTATATGACGTAAAATATATCAAATCAAAAATCTTTTAGTAGTCATCGGCAAGCACTAATCAAAGTGTACTTTTAACTTGCTTTTATTTCCTCTTCATATTTTACAGATGGGTTGCCTTTTCACGGTGCTGACCTCAATCGGGCGTGATATGGAAGGCACATTTCCGCTCAAAATGAAACAACTCCTTGCTGCTGTTCGCGATGCTCTTTTAGGGATAGGTCCTTATCACCAGCAACAGCAGCAGCAACATCATCATCTTTCCAATCCCAACTCATCATCACCCACGACTAGCAAATCTTCTGTTTCCAGCTTGTCACCTATTGTGCAAAAAACGTTGATGCAGCTCATTGAGCTTCACGCTGCCAACTGGCAGCTGCCGGCTTTCTGCCGTTCGATATTATTACTCTTCGGTGAGTAATAGTAAATCCACATCTTCCTCTACAAATAGTGGATCATCTTCATACAGAAATAACCAAACCCAGTCCCCAAAAAGTAATAATAATAATCATAGCAATAATGGCACAGTCACTACTACTACTACTAGGAATAATCATATTTCGACTACATCTACTGTTCGTCCGTCATCATCATCCTCTGTCAGTAGCAGCAGTAATGATAATGATGAAATCAAAGATAATAATAACGCTGCTGGTAGTAGTGTTATCTCAGCAGTGTCTTCTGTTCAAAGCAATGCTGACGGTAACGGTACAGGTTCAATGCCTGATGTTGACCAGAAAGTAAATTCCGGGGGAACAGGAAACAGCGAGAAGAATGAGAGAACAAAGGATGAAGCGGTAGAAGCACAAGTTACACCCACACCACTGACATAATCGCTCTTCTTTCCACACAATTCACCATAAAGAACTTTTCCTAGAGATCAGTTTAAAGGATATTATATAAAATATATGCTTGCTCATGCAAGATAATTAAAATGATAACATAATGCATTATGATACAAAGGTAGCTATAATTTGCTTAGCGAGAATAGTCAGCTCCAAGAATAATTCTAATTCTGGGAGTATATTGCACTACTTTTCGTATTGACGGAAGTGGTTACTTGACCCTTTTCAACCGTTCCGTCCATTCAAATACTTGTTTAATTATGATTTGGATTGAAACTCGTATATCATTGGTATTTGTTCATTGAATACTGGTATATGGGTAACACCTGCGCTTAATACTGTTACAATTATATATTAAAAGAAAGTAGCTACAAGTAATTAAGTAATGATGTGATACATTTAACCTAACCTATGACCTAACATAAGAAACCATAAAGTTTCAACACTTGATTGAATCCAATAATTGTTGTATCAGTCATTGTACTTTGCTCGGAAGACTAACTTAGCGATATTCTTTATCTACAAGTCTAACAAAACTTTAAGTTTGAAGGAGTTACTCTAGTCATAGGGAATATTCATTCTGGTCGAGTTACTGTATTTGACTGTCACGTTTGAATGTACGTATTTAATAATAATCGCTTGGAATATTGTTACATTTTAGTTAGGGGTTAATAAAAATTTAATTATACAGAATTTAGTTGTAAATTATGTTTAAGAGCATTTTATTAATAACATTATTACGTAAGAACCAAGAGCAGGATTATGCATATCCAAAAATTTGTACATAGTAAAAGTAATTAATCACTGTTATAATTTAAAGTTTATTAGTAAAGCTACATAATTTGATTGACATGTGCTTACGGTAAAAGCAACGTTTTAGTGTAAAAGTAAAACAAAACTTGAAGAATAGCAGCACATTTTGTTAATGCTAAAGTTAAATATGATGAAAGCAATAAAACGATTAAAACAACAATGAAATGGGATAAACTATTAATATTGATATATCATTTTGAGCGTGGATGGACTACACTAACTAACCAAAATCTAAACGTTGCTCTTGGCTTTCAGTCAATAATGCACGACTTGAACAAAATCGAGAGTATGGCATATCGTCATAAAGCTCAGGTACGCCATTATCGTCACAGGATGAATTAGAATAATCGCCAGTGTCGTTTTTGAATGTACGCTCAACGCAAGTGTTAACAAACGATGAATCTGAATTAATGGAAGAATTTTCCTTGTCGCTATCTGCTTGAATATTACTATTGGACTTCTTCTTGAACTGAAAAGTTTTTCCAGATAAGGGAGCGGATGTCTGAACTGGTGCAACTGGTTGTATAAAAGGTTTGATGGAGTTACTACTACTGTTTTTATTCTTCCCCTGAGACGAGCTTCTAGGCGGGCGCTTGATAACTTTTGCTGAACTGATCTGTTTCATAAATGCTGTAATCGGGGCTTGACGTTCCATGGCACGAACTTTCGCAGGTGCTGTTTAATTTTTTTTAAATCCATTTGAAATCGTCAGGTAACATTACAAAAGTTTAATTTCATAGCATAGAAAAAAATGTAGACTTACGTGGACCGTGTTGGGCGTACTTGGGTGCTGGGGCCAGTGGCTCATAAGAGCGCAAAGACTGACTAATGTCTGCAGCAGCAGCCGCTAAACACATGTCCTCATCATTACTATTACTGCTGCCTTCAGTGTTTACCAAGGCTCCCTCATTTCCGTTGTTGGAAAAGTAGTTTGAACTGACATTTTTATCGTTAGAAGTATCCGGATATCCTTTCACAACACCGACATTACTTTGATTTTGCATCTGAGGTTTAATAACCGGAACTTGGAACCTAGAGTACCGGGCTTTGTTGTCAAAAGATGTTTGATTATTACCCATCGAAGATTCGCTAGCTGATGGATTAGAAACCGAAACACAAGCCGCCTTTTCATGTTGCCGACCTTGTAATTCAAGATTTGAATCCTGTTGGTTTTGTGTCCTTTTATTACAGTTTTTCTGCGTTTTCACGGTAGCTTTGGCTTCTGTACTTTGATTTTGAAGGGACGCGATTGAGTGTTGAATTTCGTCTATTTGCTTCTGTAATCTAAACAAAAGCAGTATTAACCGGTTTAAACCGCCATAATGTTTCATGTATAAAGCAAAATAAAGAGTACGTATATGTTAAAATTGGTAGTTTTAAATTACTGTTCCATATCTTCAAAGGAAGATCTTTTGAATTCTTTCTCTTCTTGTTCTAAGTCCCGTAATGCCCCATCCAGTTCATCAATTCGCTTTCGTAACTCGTTCTCTTGCTTACTAATGATTGCGTCATGCTCCTTGTACCGTTGACTTAAGTCTTTCACTTCTTTCTCGCATTCTTCAACTCCATTTTGTAAAACAAGGAAATCTGTCAGCTCTATATTAGGGTGAACATGTTAAAGTATAGAAAGTGAAAGTGGTTTATCGTTTATCATGACATTTTGGTATTGATTCAATAAAAACGTTACAGATTCTTACCAAATTCCAACTGTCGCTTCTGACGTTCTAAATTTTCTCTTTCTTCTTGATCGAATTTGATTCGATTTTCACGGCCGAGCTCCGTACCATTCCATTGAAGTCCAAATTTAACAGACTCAGCAAGATATAAACCGGAGAACTCTGAAGTTTGGATTCTTAATTGATGCTGGAAATCCAAATGTATATGAATATCAGCAATTTCCGTTATACATAATATATCATAACATGTCCATAGATTTATTACATATGCCTATATATACACATAAAATCTTACCAATTCATCCATTACTTGATTTAATTCTTCTTCCGCCTTCTGTAACGTCTTATCCACAACTTTGTTCCTGATTCCCACAGCATTTAATTCTGTCCTTCGGGAAGCTGCCACTTCAGCGAGTGACTTGAACTTTTCATCCGCCTTGTTAGTTTCAACCATTAGCTTAGAGATCTTTGCGTCAATGTCTTTAATATGAAGTCCAGCTATAAAATTATAAAAATTACACAAGAAATATTTAAATGCCACATTCAAACCCATAAAAAATTCAAAAATTCATAATAAAGTTAACTCTGATTGACTGGGTACTTTGTTTAAGGGCTCCTTGGTCTAGCTCAAAGGACATCCGGCTCCGGTGAAGATCTTCAAGTAACTTCCTCATGTTCTTGCCATTAGAGCCAGCGCCTCCATTCTCATTTCCGGTCGGTGGGAGTGGAGGTGGGGGCAACATTATACCTCTTTCAGCTTCTCCATCTCCTGTGCCTGTAAGCGGATTTCGGTTAGTTTCTAGTACCACTTCATTACTAACTGCATCTCTACGACGGTTAATCATCGCTGGCGAGGATGGTGACGTCGTCGTCGTGCCCTTCATCAGGCAATTACCAAACTTCTTCAAAATTGATAATCGCCTTGTCGTACCGCAAGTAGTAGATATTGACTCGCTTGGAGGAGGAGGAGGTGGTCCACTCATTATGAAACTTTCCAATTTTGACTACACTAACCTTTTGTTTAGTAATAATCCACGAACACTGACCTAACACTCTCCTCTGCAGATGATAAATGATATAACTACTAATTGGACAATTAAATGATGAGCAGCTTTCGCTGTGGCTTTAGATTATGTAAGCCATTCCAATCTCTAGTTTTTGTTGTTGTATAACCTCCTATTATCATCTGGAAAGTGGGATCAGAAAATGTACTGAATTTTCTACTAAAACTGCCGCTCCTTTCTTATCCGCACATTTTAACGCAAGTAGTTTAACTAATTTACAGAAAAGTCATAATTTACCGTGTACATACAAAAATTAACGGACTCTTTATCCATTTTTACAATCCATCATTTTAAAGTCATTACTAATATCAACATTAATTACCTAACTTGTCGCATTAATGACTCCTAAAAATTAGCATAAAACTCCGGATTTAATGAGATGGAAGGGAAGTACAAGTTTCCAAATAGGT
>JAHZMV010002311.1:12134-27440 GCA_027743765.1 Coecobrya sp. COE2 | reverse complement strand
ATCCAATACGATTCAAAATAGTTTGTATTGCACGCTTCGAGAATTTAAAAAATGCTACGCCATCATCACCGAGATCATGATCAACATTATAAAAGAAGAGGAAGTCAAGAAGGCACATAAGGGCTCAGCACAAGTTCGTGTAGAGGACAAATTACAGAAATGCTGTATTTTCTCTCAGCACTGGAAACCGTTAGATATTGGAAGATGAAGTTAAATAGGCAAAGAGCGAAACAAAATTGGAGCTAGTGAGGGAACAAGGGAGACAAGAAAAAGATTGTTTGTAGTGTAAAGGAAACTTGTCAAAGGGTTTATTTTTAAAGAGAAAAATCCCATTTACTCTACAGCTTTCTCCAAATTTTCCACTTCTTCGTTCGTTTTCCAGTTTGACTTCAAACCACAATAATATACGAAACCACTTGAAAATTCACCACGAGCAGTACCAAAAAACTACCGCTAGCGGCAGTAAGTTAGCCTCTTGACAATGACAATTGCAAAAAATAAAGGGAAACAACGGGAACATGTCAGCACCACAATAAACTGGTGAAAGAAACCAAGCTTTGTGTTAGTACCTATATATGTGTGCATATGCGTGTTGTATATATTCATATACGAAACGCTAGTTAAAACACTTCACGTCCACTACTGTTTCTTTGCGTTCTTCAATATCTACAGTGGAACGAACAAAAAGAGTCCAGTTTAGTCGTTAATATTATGACCACTACCACCATTACCACTTGTGTTTTATCCTTAGAAAAAACAACCGAGAATACTACCCAAGAGGAAATGGCTGAGAAAAGCGATAAAAATCTAGTTGATTCTTAAGTACGTCCTCAAATATGCGGCCTACGTATCTATCAGAAAAAAGAGAACAAGGTCTCTTAAAAACAAATACGAACATGGGCTATGGACAATATAATTCACGTGACAAATGCATGTATGTATGTAGTAGTGACAGGAGAGGCGCGAGATAAAGGAAGAATAGTCAACTTTCTTTGTAGCTCAAGCTCTGTTGCTAGTCGCTGTCAGTATTTCTGCTTATTTATCTTCCTCGTCGTTATTACATGTTTAGGCAGTACGGGCTTGTGAAAGTCTCCCTTTATAACCCTTTTCAAATGCATAAAACCATCGTGGACGATTACAAGAGACAGATGACAATAATAATGATGAAGAAGATGCAGTAACGAGCGACAGGAAAGGATGGTCAGACCAAGTACTCTTTTTATCGACATTGACATGTAAGCAATAATCGTCAACTCATTTGAGAAAAAAAGAGAGAAGAGGAAAACGAGTTGAATCGTAAAACGCTTTGTACTTGGTTTCCACAAGTATTTGCAAACTAAACACACTGAATGTTTTATGAACATCCTTATCTAGGTAAATGTACATACTTACACAATACAATCGTCATATTGTGTATATGCATTGATATTTTTGGTTTTGGGGCATAATGAGTATTTGCTCAGAATGTGTTTGTGGTTCGCTTTGTTGTTCCTCTTGTAACTTCGAAGGGTACTGAGCGTCCTTCTTAAGTGAAGAAATGCAAACATAATATTGCTCAAGTAGGAAAAGGAAAAAGTAGAAAGATGATGAATTTTCTTCAATGCCAGCAAAAGTATAATATAAGCATATATTGTACGTATATTTTCCCCATGTTTATTTATTATCAGCAGCGTTTTAATCAACGAGGTTACACTAGCATAGCAGTGGTCCATTCGTTTCAGTTTTCTGAGTTTCTAAAGGTTCGAGTGTACTTAGCCAATGCCTTCTTGTGTGGCATTAATGAAAGTGGTAAAAGTGCTGTTTATTTTAGATGTACAGCAGAATTAAATTCAAGAATAGCAATATTTTACCCTACGAAGTAATATTTCTCCTATAATTGGAAAGGGTGAATATACATTCTTCATAGCACCGCTACCATCCACGGTTTGCTGATCATTTGGACATTAATTTCAATTTTCAACATTAAAGCTGTGATAATGAGTGCAAATTCTTTAATATGTATAGGTGGTAGTTCATAAACGTATCCCTGATGAACACGGAAATACTTAAAAGGAATGAAATCTAAAGGTTCGGCCTCGACTACAAAGTGCTAACATAATAATGGGAAATATATTTTAGAAACTCAAGCGAGCCGGTTCTAAAAGGTATAAGACATGATACATATGTAAATGAAGAACAACGTCATCGTTGGCGGGTATCAAGAATGAATATATTTCTATTATTGTAAGGGACGAGCAACACGAAGAAGGGACAGATACGTCAATTTAACACGTTTGATGTCTCAATTTCAATAATTCGTTGATGAAAGATCTGCAAATGTAAGCTGGAAAAATCTTTGTGGTTTGTATTTATAGAATACAATAAATATAATTACCAAGAAAGATCGCACCACCGCACTCAATTACATTACACTAACAACACTAAAATTATCTAATTAAACTACACCATAATAAGTCTTCAAATTCCTCTAAAGTAAAAGTATATCAGAGACATCGACGGTGAAAGCTAACGGTGAATGTATACTTGTATATTTATATACGTAGTATAGGAATATAATATAGATATTTATATGTAGAATGTGAATCAGACAACAAATCAAATGATGAGAAGTTGCACCCAAATATATATGTCAGGTAATGTGCATGGGGAGTAAAAAATAAAGAATTCTAAGTTAAAGAGTTTTTTAGTCAACCTCACTGCTCACACTATGGTTCTGCACTAGTTCGTATTAGAAAGAGAACGGTAATGATGATACAGAAGGCAAAAAATAAATAAGGGAAAATACGAAAAGGATATGTGAGTGAACTGAAAAAGCAGGTACTGCATTGAAAGGCTACCACTTCTTTTCTTTCTTATGTGAATGATTTCACTGGAACAGAATTACATCTCACATATCGTATCATCATAATATAAGATGGAAGAGAAGCTAAAGAAAATCAGCGACAGACTTGGTGGTAAATGTGGATGAATAGAGAGGAGATGAGTTCGGGTTACCATCTCTACATTTGAAGCCATGGAGTCAAAGCCATGGAGAAGGCATAGTCAGTCAGAAATGAGAAAAGTACTACATTTATGTGGCTTACACAAGTCACGGTATTATTAAAAGCGGTCTTATAGTTACTGCTGTACAATTTGTCCTTCAAGCTTGTATGCCATGTCATCATTGCACTGTACCACCTAAACGAATAAAAGTATTCCTCAGATTTTCCTAAAATATCTTATATTTTCCAATCATTTTCCATTGTCATGACACACATGCCTTGAATATTTGTTTGATCGGTCAACACCACAGAAACTACAACGTACATGAGTGAGACGTTGAGCAACAATCAAATAAAAAATGGATAGGTCACATATCACTAGGTGACCGAACAACAGCTCTTGATGCAAGGTTTACCAATTCTGCTCTTGGTTGATTCTTGTACGGAGAAATCTTCTATTCGGAAGTAAATTAATTATTGTGTTCTCAGAACAATTTCACCTTTTTGCAGCCATTTCTCAGAAAAGCTGGAAAAAACAGACTAAGCGTGAGAGTGAAAATTGCCGAGTCAATAAAAACTGCTAATGGTAAGGTGTCCATAGCACCAACGCGAAAATATATCATTCAATCACTCACAGGCGCCTCGGACAACAAACGTCTAGAGACTGTGTGATAAATACATCCAACTCCAAGTATTACATGCTGTTGTTCTGTGACACCCTTCGATTCTCAGAACAAAGCTAACTCTGCTTTACATTAGGTTGTCCCTATTACCACCATTTATTTGGAAACAGTATAATGTTCATTTTTAAACCACGCAGAAACTCTAGCTTCGGCGTATGCAATACCTGTGGGGACCAAAATGCCAATGACGTCAGAATTCAAAGTTTTATTCCTGATTCAAAGTAAATACAACATATAGATACAGAATCAAAAATGGAAATTTTTACTTTCACAGCACGACTTAATTCAATTCGATACACGACAATAGTTGTATTATTGGATGTTTTTTCTACGTTTGTATTAAATCTTGACTGCAGATAGTAATGTTGGTATAATTTGGTGCCCAAGTGATTGGCACAAAGATTGGTGTGGTATACCCAGCAAAGTTATAGCAGTACAGGTAAAAAGCAACACTGCATATATTTGTCCCAAGAGACCAAGATTACCACAAAAAGTGCTACATGCTCATTATAGAGAGAGAGAGAGAGAGAGCTTCTTGCTGGAAATCCATAAAATAAAAATGTCGTGAATATTATTGTGCTCCTCATCTCATCGTAATAGAAGTTAATAATGTATGCATGTAAACAAGTCGTGTTTGCAATATATAATTTATTCCCTTGAGTGCAGAATGTAATAACGATAGTAAGATTTGCACTATACACACTTTTATCTACTTTGTATACAAAAAGAGTATTCAAAGAATTCGTTCTCTCATTTTATCCGATATTACTTTGCTACGTATGCTATATCATGTTAGTTCTTCCTTCCTGTTGATTGTACTGCAAACCATTTTCACTCCCGTTTCCCTTATTTAGAATGCCAATACCACCATGCCGTAAGGAAAGTGACCTTATTCTATAGTTTTCGTTTCGATAGTCATCATTCAATAGTGATTATTCATATCTGGTTGCTTATATTACGCTTTACAGGGAAATGGGATTTCCTTCCTATCTAAATCTGCACTGTGCAACAACAGGTATTAGGAATTTATTTGTAAGGATGGGGTTGAGAGATTACAAGGACCTGATTCTCAAAGGTCTGATGACTTCTCCATACTTCGTTCCTGATGTCTGCAAATGTATTGACATGGTACATGGAACAAAGAGAAAACATAATGAAAAACTAGTCTAGACTGGAAGGAAAAGTCCGAGATAAGAACAGAAGGTCTACTTCATGCTTCTGGAAAATACCATAGACCATCTGCCCACTAACACTTTACTCTGTATGGGCTTGACATTATGACAAACGCAAAGAATGAAACTATTGTGTGTAGACTCTTTTATACTCTCTAACAATCATCTACCTCTCTAGAGCTTTTCAGGGAGGGACTTTTCGCAATTATTGTTGTTATAAATAAAAGTAATAATTCTCCAGTTTTATTGGACGGTGATAAGTGTAAGCCAGCATGGTCGTATACGATATATAATTATACCATTTTTGAAAGAATTGATGGTAATAACGAAAAAAACAATACAAGTAAATTATCACTTGTATTGTTCTGCGGAAGCACTAAAAGAGAATTTGTGAGAGAGCACCATTAAAAAAGTCGTTTAATGGGATTCTGCTTCTCGAGAACAATATTGTGAAGCTTTATTTGTCTGACGAAATGATCACTCAGAACATGATTTTCATGTCATTGTACATATTTTTCTCGGTATAGATATTCTGTTTAAAATTTTTGATGATTACTGCTGCAACACATTAGTTGCATAGTTCACCAACACAAACATATGCAGCCAACATTACATAAAAAATTAATAGAGAAATTATAAACAAAATCCTATTTTATTTTCCAACAGCATACGGTTTTTTATCCGAATCCATTCTTTTAAAACTTATATAGCGTGTCTGATATCAAATAGTTTTCACCAACACATGAAAGGAACTGGGGTTGCAGTCCAAAGCATCAGCGGAAAATGTTAAAGTCTAAAATTTGCAATTAAAACTGCACAGAATGTGACACATACTAATAATGATCTTGTAAGCATTATAAAGACATTATTCTTTCATATATAGCCTTTTATAATAGTGAAAGCACACATATTATATTGATTTACTGCTGTAAATTGTTTGCTATTCTGTTCCATATTAAATTTCCAACTCTCTCCAGTAAACATTGTGCTTCCAAAGTAGTATCAAAGCAAGAAAGATGTCTATTTACATCTTCTATACTTTAATACACTGAATGAGTAGATATAAAACTACCACCATCATCAGAGTCAGTATCACCATTCACCAACAACTTCATCATCATTTGCCTTTCTCATCATCTCATATCTTACATAGTGTAGTCACCCATCATCATCAATGTGCTTGGAAGAAAGACGAGTGAAAGAAGAAGCGAGATAGGAAAAGGAAAGATGATTTCCTTTGATGCATCACTTCATAACACAAAATATTTTCATGATGGTGATCATCATCATAAGAAGTAGACTGACAATAAAAATGATGATAAAGACGACGTACTTCTACCTTCTTGGTTATACATATTTTAGCCATATAGCCATACTTCTCATTCCATTACTATTTTTCTATGTGTTCTGCTTAAGCAACGCAACTTAGCAAATGAAATGGGATGATGATGCTGGCGTTCGTTGTCGGCTTGGTTCAATTCACATTTCTTTTCTCTATTCTCCCCAAGAATTGAAATGTACAAAAGAAACACACGACATGCACATTTCGATGATGGTTTGGAAAGAATTCGGTGTAGAAAGTGCTGAAACGATGAGAAGATTGTACAGTTGTATGGGAGTCTTATACCATGAAAAAATAAGGGAGCCACTCTAGTGATAATAATTTGGAAGTCTTCACTTTTTCTGATGACTTTGCGAAAAAATATTTCTCTCGTCGTACGTTGGAACTGCATAGACGAATATGTAGGAACAGAATCCCATAGATTTTGTTCGCACAAGGTTATCATATGAATGTATTTTTATTACTACGTATTATTCATCATCTATCTATCTAACAGTCCTGTTCACACAGTCAAAAGAGAGATTGTTCTTGGGACGGAGATAGAGTTATAAATGGATTTTTCAGTAGTCGACTGCAGTTCAGGACGACCAGCCGTGGAATACATGTTCTGTTGTTAATCTAGTCCCTTTTTCATCCATGAAAATTGTGTAATATGCACTATTACTCTCTTGTTATGAGGAGGAGAAAGTGCAAAGAATTTTGTACTAAATATGTATATAGTAATATATCATATTTTATACTAAAAGCATGTTAAGCAATTTATGCTGAATAGAGTCGTTCATTCCATATTTTTTGCACGCATACTTTCAGGATTACTGAAGAAAAAAATGACCGATATTTTCAATTTCACTTTCGTTCAGTAACTTTTTTATCCTCCCATTTCCATTTTTTGTCATACTACAACCAGTGGTGGTGCCTGTACTTTGACTCACAGTTTTCCCAATAGTAGCATTAGGTTTTGGTGTGGTATTCGATGTACCATTGTACCTATTATATTGCCTATATAAATATACATGTAATATTCGTAAGCCAGAAATATCCTTATTCTATATTTGTCCGTTGGGGTTATTCATGAACATTCAGAAAATAATATCATTCCTCTTAGTTTTTATTGTTGTTTTCTTAGCGTAAGCTTAGAATTACACACCTAGTTCATGTATGTTTCAGTACATGAGAATAATACTCTTTGATCTTCCTGTAAGGCCAGATCTCTTTTATGTATCGTCATCATCCCAAGGAAAGTAATACAGAGTGGATGTAAGAAGTAAGCACGGCTTACAGCTTTTGCCCTCGTTCCCCCAGATAGCCGGAAATGGAATCCTCACTCACTCTCTCCATCTCTCTTGGAGAAAAAAGAATAAATGGTCACATGTAAGCACATACTATTTATTATAGGAGAGGAGATAGATTGGTTTACTGATTGGCTCCAACTCGGACAAGATGCTTGTTTGACGAAAAGTAAGTTAGAAGGATACTACATAAATGGGCAGAGAAGAGAAAGTGAATAGTAACATTTTCTCTTATTAAAAAGATACGATGAGAACTGTGAAGATGGAATTGGAAAATGGAGATGGTATCATCATCTTTGTAGTACATGGAAAATGTACGACTGCGTGCCGATAATGATTTTCCAATTCCATTTTTATTAACTATATACCTACCTATGTGAAAAAGGGTAGAACATTGCGAATTGCGACTGAGTAAAGTCAGCATAGCAGTGAGAGAGAGTTATCATACCAAATCTTTTATTTATGATATAGTAGAGATGAAATCTTTATGTTGTTGTAGCGAGGCTTTTTTGGCGCTGTAACTGACCATTTCTGGCTGAAATAGGAGTAATATAATATGAGAAAGTATTGGGAATTCAGCCATTGGTAATATTAGGAATTTCGGTACCAATTTTTGGCATTAAGAGCAAACAAGAAAAATAACTCAGTCATTCTGAATTAGCAAACTCATATCGGTATAAATATTACTAACGATAAATACGGAGAACTAATGTACATTACATAGCACTGGCATCAAGTTTCTTGAGTGGGATAATCTGTTTTACTGTCATATTAGGTTTACCACTTTCACTCTTACAAATTGTTTTCCCCGAAAACAAAAGTTGGTTTATTCACACCACCTTCAAGAAAATTTTCCTTCAAAGCTGATGTACTTGTTCCCGTTAATGAATAGTTGTAAAGCAGAAGATAATGAGACTTCTAACATTAAACTAAGTTTTTGCAACTAAACTAGTTACCTCAAAACAAGTTTAATATGGAACTATGGGGGAATATGAAACAATAGAAAATAGAAGGTAGAAAAGCGTGATCGCATGAGACAGGAAAATTAGAAAACACGTCATGAAACCAACAGTAATTATCCTCATTTTTAACAAGAAGTCATTGTTTTACCAAATGCAGGCTAACAAATCAGATCCATTAACAATAAGAGTAAGTGTATTTTTTGTAGATCAGATCAACTTTCCCCTTACATTAGTAAGCTATGTTGGTGTTACGAACTAACACCAGAAGGTTCATGATTTAATTGGAAAGGAGCAACCACATCTTAATTGGCCGTATTGACTTAACTCACGCACACAATAATTTGCTTCTTCCATCCATACAAGCATACATTCAAAAATCATCTTTTTCACAAGTTCTTTTAATATACCAGCATCATCACTAATCATTGAATAACTACTGGATTTTACTTATTACCAATTTTAATAAATTATTGGACAAATATTTAGGCGAAATGCATGTACTACGCACAAGTAAATTCTAACTATTGGTCAAATAGACTCATATTTTGAATGGATCCAATAAATCAGACGTACAGGCTCATATTAAAAGTGTCAAGGAAAGGAACTAATCTAAAAATTGATGTTATCCAATTCTACTTTAAAATATCTTAACAGTAATTCTCGGTACGTACAAACAACCAAGCATATTTTAATCTTCCATTTTCAGTCCATTAGGGAAAATGAAAATGACATGTCAAAGAGCTATTTATTGCATTTCTGAGTAAAATCAGCCCACATTGTACTATTTCTTTCAGGTGTGTGTTGTACATTTTCTCTTCTAAATCCTATGTAAAGTAAAATCAGTAGACATTTTTCATTCATCATTTCTTTATAAGGCTCCAAAAATATTTGAAATTACTGATATTGATGTTGCTTCTAAAAACTTTCGTAAAGTAATAAATATATGACGCACAAGAGTAATGAAAACTCTCACATAAAAAAACGAAGCGATAATATCAGAACAATGGTCCATTCTACGATAACAAAATGCCATTAGCTTTAACTTTAGGGAAAATCTTCCATTTCCTCGGAAAGAAAAATGAAAGCTTTTTTTAGTTCAATCCTCACTACCAACTATTGACTCACAGTATTAAACTATGGCGTTCTATTTTAGTGAAAGAATTAGGTACTTTCGCAGCACTTTTGAAACATCTGTGACTTTTCACATGAAATATTCATTTTTTGGTAATGCTCTTACATACATAGTTTTTACGCAGTAGTACTGCAACTAGCCATTATATAGTCGTCAGATTTTTTTTTTCAAACCACAATCAGGGAAAGATTTACCTGAGGAACAGTACTTTGCCCTTGATTAAAAAATGCTTTCCCCGAAATATTTAATGTAACTGAAGGGTACAAAGTACAGAAGGTCGATGGATTATAAATCAGTAGATTAGAAGTTCTTATCCAAAATGCTTTAAGTGCCAACAGTAAAAGAGTATTTACAACAGAGAGCATGGTAAAGACAACCGAAGAAAGCATATTTAAATAAGCGTCTGCTTGTAGCACTGTATGCGCTCTGCGGGTGGTAAGTGGAAAAAGCACAACGGAACGAATTAAATGTGTAAGAGCATTCCATCCTCCCGAGCGTGGGAATCGGTGGGCTGTCTAAGTACGTGTCGTGATCTTACGTCTAGCCAAAACCAACAAAGCAATGCTCTTTTCTTCTTATGAATTGTAATGCTAATTCACTTCCGTGTGACACGAGTCCAGAGGACTACAACTCGAAGTAAAAACTGGAACTGGATGAAAACTAAATATGCATGAGATACTCATACAGTTTGTACTTATTTAACAGGCCAAGTTAAAACAATTAGGAATTGTAATTACTAGTAAAAGGAAACGGAACTCGTAGCGAAATGGACGAGTACAGCAAAAACAAACTGGTGTTTTTATGTCAAGAGGAAAAAGCAAATAAAACTACCAAGTGTAGTAGGACACAAACCTACTTACATGGATATCATTACGTGGAGTGTATGAAATGTTCCACTTACGCTGTGCTTGCAACTCAAAAATGTAAACTTTTGCTGTTGCTGGGTACATAAGTGCAGTCATGTTTTCCTGAATCACTTCATTAGTTATTTTTGCTTATTTTTTGTCAAGAATTATGCCAAAGTTTAACTACACGCTACGGCTCCATCCAACTAGTAAGAAAGGATTTGAATGTTTCATTTTACAAGCTATTCAAGTCAAGTGATACCAATGTTGTCCTCTACTATTACATCCATTACTAAACAAAAATAAATGGAACAAATGGCGATGTTATTACAGTGTAAAGGCGTGCTGACGATTACACGGTGGTGGTAGTACTACAGAGTTGATATCATCACCACTTTAGTTTTTTGTACTTGTTGTACGAAGCTGGCAAAACTTGTTTAAGATTTGTTCCAGTAAGCAACAACATCGTGAAAAGTTCCGTAATGAGAATCCAGGAAGAAAATTACGCCAGTGGAAAAGTAGTGCCATTAGTTGTTGCACGGGTACACATATGTATCATATACGGCAGTCCCTTGCATAAAATATTACATGACAAACATTTCATGTTTTGTTCAAGCCGAGAGAAAAAAAGTTTTTTTTAAATGAAAGCTTTCATTTTGCGAACTACAGGAATAAGTTGTTGCTTGAAGACAAGACACTAGCAGAAAATTAAAATCAATCTCAAGATGAAAAAGTGCAAATTCATGCTTCTGTAGACAAACACCAAGGGGAATACTAAACGAAGTAAACAAAAACAAGTGGAAAATGCTACTTTCACTTTTTTCTACCGTGTGACCAAAAAGTAAAACTCCTTAGATTGAACACAGAAGTTTATAATTTGTACTTACATAGAAAACCTTTCCCTTTGCCTTTAGATTCAACCTCTTTCTGAAATGTAAAAAAGGGATAGAGATTCTACAGAGGTACTTCGCTTTTATTGCCGGAATGCATGAAAACTTGCGCATTAAGGCGTAATATTAATATTGGCTCCGTAAAGTAATGCTATGGGATGCTACTGATGATTATAGTAATTTATATATCACTATGAACCGCAACGCAATTATATAATCATAATGCTATATTGACTAAGCAGATACATTGCATACATCAATGAACTTTTTCATCAACTTCGTAACTAATTTTCCCATCGTTCGCTGGCAGTGTGCAGGTGAAGAAATTGCGCTAAGACTTCTGCCGGATTCTTAATCATAAGTAAACACTAGAAGTAAATATGCATAACTTTTGCACATTCATAGAAGTAGTCAGTGTAAATACACTTTCATGGAGGGACGATAAAAGTGTAAGAATGGACTGTATATATATACTTAACTCTTCAACTGACGTCTGTTGTGTGAGTCTTTAACTTACACAACAAGCCAGCTTGCAAGATCTTGAGCATTGAATTGTGTCCTTTCTTTTGAAAGGTAGTATATATGTAGCATGTATTTGCAAATTAGTATGACTTGTAAGTGAGTTTAAAATAGTGTAATTCATCTAAACCCCCGAGATTGAATGTTTGTTTCCGACTGTAAAAAGTAAGTGTAGCAATTACAATTGTTATGTAATGACGATGGTGACTGTTGTAACCACATGAACAAGAATAAGTACTAACTACTTCTTGGCTTGTGTTACAGCCACCTACATTTTATGGAAGGAGATGTAATGGAGGCATGATGTGATTCTTATTATTGCATACTACACCACCATTCCATTTTCCATTAATACCGTAGTGGGATAGATGGTATGCATGCACATAATTTTGGCAACTCTTGTATGAACTCGCTTGGGAACTAAACTGAAAGTATGATGCTACTCATTAAAATGAAATTAAATCTAGCTTGAGTAGACAGCAAAGGCAAAATTTCTATATTACAAATGAAAGGATTCCCCGAGGAATCTAATATAATTTAACTTCCCTGTAGCTACAACCAGGACCTGCTGGCACCACAACTTACAAGCACTAAACTGACGGCAAGGGAAATCTCTCGTTCGGCGAATGTGTGTACACAGTGCAGAAATTGGGTACGCATACCACCACAATAACAGAGGAGAAAGTAGGCATGAAGTTGTGGTGGTATATAGTGTAGCAGAGAGTTGTGTGAGGATGTGTGCTTACAATTTAACGAGTTTCCTATGAAGGTGATGATGCATCTTCTTTCGTGCAATTTACTTGTAAAATGGAAATTAACATTGAATTTCCTGCAAAATGCACACCAATGAGCAGAAGCAGGCACACCAACTCCCTACCATGGTGTATATTTGCACCCGAATTGGCAGAGGTGTTCCTTCAACAAGAGCATTTTGGTTTGTTTACTGCAGGGAATAAATGTGTGAGTTACAAGTCTGCAAACTTGAAGGAACTTTTTAATCATAATCACATAATAACGTTTGACGACTTCATTGTCTCGAAAACTTTATACTTTTAGGCGTTCTACTAAATTTATTACTACTTGGTGCTTTTTCTTCACAACTACTACACAGCCTCACAACAGGAAAGGGACCTATAAGTACATTTAGGTAGGTAGGTATGCCGAACAAATTGAATAAAAGTTAGAATAGTTGCTGAATGCATCAGAAATTGAATTGATTTACTTTATAAATAATTGTAGCATAGTTCTTAATATATATTATAAGGGGGAGTTTAATATATACACGTAAGTGCTTTCACTCACGGATATCAAAACATATACTAGGTATGTTCTAAAATATAATACCAGTATATTACGGATGATAAATAAGATGAATGTACATGTATCTTATGGTATTGTTGAAAATAAATGAGATGAAGATTATTTTCGGCTTAATGAGAATCTACTTAATCATCCTATAAACTCGGTGAATGCGTTCATTGCTGCGTGTAATTCAAATCACAGAAATAATAAGTTTCATGGAGCTCATCTCGTAAAGCTCAAGGTAAGGTATGAACTTTATCTTGTTATTTGAGTTGCAGGTTGCAGTAGTCAAGTCTAAGTAAATAATTTCCTATCTACAATTTCGCAAACTTTCTATATATTTATTTATATTTAAGCTATATATTTCACTCTCTCTTGAAAAGAGCAAAGTAAAACAATGTCATTGTGGAGATGCATAATATGAAGATAAAGTGAGAGAAATGTTGATTGTGTGCGAAAATGGAGGATTTCGAAACGTCAACGACGTAGTTCTCGTCACATTATGCAAACGGGTACAAAACTCAAGGGCACATAAATAATAAACAATATTAACCATTTCAGACAATCATTATTGTCCTTCACAACTATCGTACTTACAGAATTCACCCACAGAATCTTGCAAAACTACTTTCTCTATTCTTAGCATATCCCTACCCGCATTTTGTAACTTTTCCTAGAAAACGCGTTCCAAGAGGATACCTATAATGTAAACGTAAGTACCGGCATATAAAAATACGCATTCTTTATAACAGCTCCAATTTTAAACATAGCTTTTGTCTTTTTCTTATTGTTTTAGAAGTGTTCACCCACGCTCTTTGCTTTTTTTACTCTTTTCCCATCAAACAACTACCCTCTCAACGAGCGGATCATCCATAATCCAGGTCATCCCTAGGGAGCCGTGGACCAAACGGATTTTCCTAGGAACTATATAAGTAGGCAGCAAAAACGCCGTAGTGCTTATCCGTTTTTCTTGGTAAAACATAAGTGCAGACCTTTCCGTTCTTAAATAATGTCTCGCCCTTCTTTCCTTAGTACCGATAATAACCATTCAACTGTAGCTTCCGTAAGTATATATCTTTTCATCATTCTCTTGAATCTTTAAATATTGCGTAAGCTCCATCCACTCAACCCTTGCAACATATTGTACTTAGATATGAGCTTTCATGTGTATAATTCCAGTATTTATTACATAAAAATATTCTTAAACCCCACCATTTTCTTTAAAAAAAGCATACGCAAGTTACATAATATGTATTCTATTTCTAAGCTTTCTCCATTTTTCTTTGGGCTACATAAAGTCCACACAGTTGATCCGCAACATTGTAAGAATTGCCCAGTTATAAAGAAAAAGGGAACGCGTGAGTGAGCCTTACAAGAAAACTAAACTATGCATGTGCTTTAACGAAGTGGCTCACACTTTTTCTCCTTCTTCCTGATGCTTCTTTAATTTTGAATGTCATTTTCACAGGAAGGGAAGAGGAGAATTCCTAATGGTGGTGGTATTCTGTCGGGTATTTCTTGTGAGCTAGGTCCATTTTCTTTAACGAAGAGAGCAAAAAGGACAATAAAAACTACCTCTATTGCTCATATTACAGGAATGCCTTTTAATATAAGAGCACTAAGTAAGTTAAGAATTATATATATTATGTGGTACAAACAGCAAGGAACAGACGACTGACATATAGGAAAGGAGTATGACATGTAGTACAGAAAATGAACACATTTTCTCCGTTGTTATCTTGAGCATTAACATGAGTATTATAATGGGGATAATGGAATAAACTTGATACTTGGGAAAGCATAATGGTGTATGATGTTCCTATAAAAATGCCTTCTGCATTCACTTTATTCATGTTACAAAAACACGAATGCATGCATTGCATAATATTGGTATAACTGCATTATTATGATGTTGCCATTTGGTTTTGAAGAAGGAAAAGAAGAGGAAGGCTCCTTCCCCTCTCGGTATCAACTTTCATTCCACCACATCTCTCAGGCACATGGCAGAGAGTGAAAAGGAAAGACCAAGAAAAAAATGTGACTATTATGGATACTAAACATGAAATGTTGTCTTCTAATAGTTAAATGTTTATGCTATATATTCTAACCATTTTCAGGACTTGCCTTCAATTTTTACAACTTGTTTTATCCCATATACCTTTTTCTCTTTTCGGATTTTTACAAAAAAA
>JAHZMV010002311.1:0-12120 GCA_027743765.1 Coecobrya sp. COE2 | reverse complement strand
CTCTCGGTATCAACTTTCATTCCACCACATCTCTCAGGCACATGGCAGAGAGTGAAAAGGAAAGACCAAGAAAAAAATGTGACTATTATGGATACTAAACATGAAATGTTGTCTTCTAATAGTTAAATGTTTATGCTATATATTCTAACCATTTTCAGGTCTTGCCTTCAATTTTTACAACTTGTTTTATCCCATATACCTTTTTCTCTTTTCGGATTTTTACAAAAAAAATGGAGGTCGGTTGTTACGAAAGAGAAGAAAAACTTTGCTTCTACTGTTAATGGTATTGGGATTCACACTGTGTACTTGGTGCTCATTCACGTTTCACGGTTTTTTATGAGTAGTTACTTTTCTTTCTTGTTCAAAACCTATCTTTCAAACAAGTTTCAATGTTACCGGATAAAGAAACCATAAAATATGCAGACGTGCGTAACAGTCATTTTAACTGTATACTTTTACTTCTTGGGAA
The DNA here is from genome assembly GCA_027743765.1 of Coecobrya sp. COE2. Classification (NCBI taxonomy): domain Eukaryota; kingdom Metazoa; phylum Arthropoda; class Collembola; order Entomobryomorpha; family Entomobryidae; genus Coecobrya; species Coecobrya sp. COE2. The sequence continues at coordinate 11,651 of JAHZMV010002311.1, read as the reverse complement.
ACTTGGATCTTGGATCTCCCAAAATTTATGAATGAGGCATGAGCTATTTATGCATAAATGTGTTTGCAATCATGATGATGATGACAGTGTACACGTACGTTTTTAAATGCCTGATATACATACATTATGTATATTTTATGTTTTGTACATAAGAATGTTTATTTCCTTTAAGTCAGCACTAAAAATAAAAATGTCAAAAGGGTCATCTTTCATGTTTCATTTTTTTATTGTGCGAAGGTAAACAGTTAAAACAGATGAAATATGAATAAAAAATGCTTGCACTGTTAACACAGTGTGTTTGTATAGTTCTTTTTATCATTTCCACGGAAAGTGCTCGAGTTCTAAGTTTTGATGGCTACAATCACGCTTGATTACATTTACAGGTTTACACTTGAATGTAATTCTTGGACTGCAAATATCAATGTGGAGTTAGGACAATAGAGTTAAGGTAATGAATACCTTTACATTTCATGTTATTTTATTATCCAGCTCGTATCTTTTAAACTGCTCTCTGCGTCTTCTTTCTTAACACAGTAAACAAAACAGTAAAAGTAATAATGAATAATACAGTTGTGCTTGGAATGCACATTAAATTCATGATTCATAACCGGACGCTCATGTCCTTTTCAATTTTGCTGCGTCAATTTGGTGCTTTTATACTGTCATGCTTAATATGTCCATCACATACTAAAAGACTTCATAGGGCAAAGTATATAATTCCCAGGTTGTAATATGTGATGCCAGCCGTGACATTAAACTGGCCTGTTTCTAAATGAATTACTTTATTATTTATAGTAAATATTGCTATGCTGTTTGTACTGTTTTCAGAGCAAATAACAACAACATTTCTTTGATATGCTGTTAAATTACCAACGAGAGTACAATTTTAGAACAAAACGTCAAAATATTAGATATTTGCTTTTAAATAAACAGAACCGTATTCCGGTCGAGTATGAAATTGAAGGTAAGTTGTAAACAATTTGAAGATATTTTTGAAGTAGTTTTATTTTATCCTACTTTATATGCACAATTTGGTATTTTGTGTAAGTAAAAAGAAACGAAAAGACCTTGATCGACTTTCAGGTGTAATTTGTAATGGAACGCAGACAGATTTACGAACAAAAAAATCAAGTTGTGGGTAAAATTTTTCATAAAATGTATTTACATTTTCTCAACTTTTTATTATTATAAAAGCATTTTATTGTGAGAATATGAATGCTTCTTTTTAGCGAAAAGTTTCATTCAAATACGATTTCAACCACTCAGATATAATGAATTAAACATTCTTTATCCGTCTGTGGTTTCAACTGCAAATCGAACTACATTTTTGCAATCAAGCATTTACTGTGATTATGAAATTCTGCTCTTTAGGACTGGCACTGTCTTTCCTAAGTATTAGTGGTTTAGCTATAGCAGTAGGAATGGTAGACGCATTCAAACATGATTACATAACTATGGCTGTACCGCCTGCAGTCACATATGAACACCTATACATAGTTGATTCAATTTATTTATGTTGCCATTATTCCATTTTTACCCGTTGTGTTACTGCACCTTGTGGAAATAACGCAATAAAAATGTCATTGTTTTTGTTGTAGCTGGTATACTATGCACTGCTAAAGTTAACCACAGAGCGCAACACTGAGCCCTTCTATAATCTCTAACCAGAAACATTCATAGAGATTTTTAATGTACGACGAACTGGGAATTTGCAATCTCCTGGCTGTTTTTAAGTGGATAGCATACCCTCAACAGCAAAACGGTTTCCCAACAAATCCTGATATACATTACATTATTATGCATTTACTGAAGAGGTATGCGTATGGGCTCTCATCTCAACCCAATACGTACATACAACATCCATTTCCAAAATGCAACCGTTTAAAAAAATTGCTGATTCAGTAAAACTGCCTTCAGCCCAACTCGTTACAGCCAACAAAATATGCTACTTTCTGCAATCTACTTGCGTTTATAATGGTACGATTATGGTGCAAAGTTTAGAAATTTGTAGTCAGTCAAATTGGTTCCCGGAAGACCCGTCTACCACTGTTTCACAATGACAAACCAGTCACTCATGACATATACGTGACCAAAGGGATTCGTCCTTATCATCCGGTTCTTTCTTCGATTCTTCGTTGTATACACACACAACCACAAAATCTACCTCTCTCCTCTTTTAATAAGCTTTTGCAAGTTGCTCAACGTTCCGTTGTGCTTACTAATGATCCGTTACAAACTGTTTTCCGTCAGTCCATCAAACTCGCTATATACCTTTTAACCAGGAGGTGTTTTCCAGCAAGCCTCTAGCTTTTCATTTGATTATATTGTGGGGGTTTATGCTGTGTTACTAGTGGGGAAAAACTAGGTTGATGCTGTTTTAAACTTTGTAGATTTCATTCAGCTCTGCAACAATGAAAACTCCTTTATGGTTGACCATCATTGTGTGGCACGTCATCGATCAGTGCATGGCGTGGTGTAGGTTGCGCGGGGTGTTTGTGGGTTGAGATTACAGTAGTATCGTGTTTTTATCCATCACGAACTGGCATCATCCTTACCGTTGCTCCCCCTTTTATTACTCATTTTAAATTATAAAGCTACAAAATGTAAGTTACATTTTAATGACACGTTTTAGTACTAACATTATGATGATCTTACCTCATAAACCTAATTACATCAATGAAACTTTATACTACTTTACAAAATTATTAGTTTTAAACCAGGTAAGATCTTATCTTAAAACTACCTATCGTCAGTTTAAATATGTCATTTCACTTTGTAATACGGTTACAAGATTCTGCGTCGTTTTTTTGTTGGAATCTGCTGCTGTGCTTCTAGAAACCACATGCAAATACACTATAAACTACCATAATATATATATAAGTGGTAATAATTAAATCGTGTACATAACATTCAACCTTTGAAATTGGAAATAAAAGAGCATGCTGAAAAGTATAATGTTCATTTATTCCACGTCATCATCGTGTATATACATCTGCAAAAAAGAAATGGTAGCTTTCGCTATCTCATAATAATTGATTATATTATTATGATGAACTGTGTCTTTGACTCAACTATTAATATACTAAACCTATGAAAAGCATAAATGTACTATGCTAAAATGTACATAACAAGACAAATATGTAGAGTAATTAATTTCCGAAGCTGGGTTTAAATTCTCTTCGCTTGTAGATGTGGATATTATGCGCGCTATTGAAAACCCGAATGGTATAGTATGCAAATATGCGAGCTAATGTTCATTCAATAAGGTTTTAATAATAGGTATTGTCTAACTTTCATTTCATCCCGTGTGCAAAACCCTTTCATCCTTTTGCGAGAGTAGAGTATTTGTTGCTGATGATAGAAATATGTAATGATGGCCCGCTGACTATTTAGGTATTGTATTTTGTCATTCAGTCCGGTCCGGAATGTGCAACTACAGTCATCTTCTGTAGTTAGCACCGGGGTTTTCGTTAATAGTCCCATTATGATAATAGTGAAAGACAGGATACAAGAAGGAGTAAAACGTCCCACTGTGCAATGCAATTACTACGTGACTAGTAGTTAGTATTGTAATAAAAGATCTCTAGTCTAGAGTAGATAGGTAGACATTACCAAGATATCAAGTTTGACCAACTAATTATTGTTACGACTTTCACTAAAATGATTAGGTTTTATATTAGTTACCTACATTATGTTCATACAATATGTATTTATCTATCTAGTGTAGTTATTATACAAATACAAACTATCTACTATAATACATATTAAATGTAATAATAAAACAGTATAAATGATCATAATACGACAACTATAATACCATTTCTGTACAAAAGAGTAGAAGTACATATGTACAAATAGTGGTAGTGTGTTATTTATTTTAGTATAGAGAGATATTTATGTACATACATTAAGTTTACTATATACATTGCAATACAATATTGTATAAGTATTGCCGATGAGTATTGTTCACACTTACTCAACTCAATAATAGTAATAGGAGTGAGTGAAAATGAGTGAATAAATGAATGAATGAATCAAACAACTCTCTAAAGAATTAAGGCTCACTAGCCTGAAAAGTTTGTGCACTGTACCTTACTCCTCGAGCGGGAGTGATCATCTTTTGAAGGTCTTCGTGAGTGAACTGCCACTGGTCTCTTTTGTTCATTTATAGGATTCCTAATCATACGAGCGGCTGCGAACGCCATTTTGATAAGGCTTGTTTGTGTGTGTGTGCTTCTGATGCAATATAAGGAACGTACGAAACGAAGTAGAGTAGAGTTTTCTCTCTTGTTTTTGCTCTCACTGTTTGTGCCTCTCTATAAAATTACCTTTTCCAATTCCTAGAATAACACACACACATGAACATGGATGAACATCTCTTACACAGGTAAAAAAAACAGGAAGACGAAGTCACACTTTTTCTCTCTTATTTCGCCTCTTAATAAGAACTCGTTTAGAAGATGCTGAGACGTATAATCATTTTATTTAGAGTCTGTATAACTTTTAACTACTTTTCATTACATAAAGCCTGAGCACCCCTTTGGGGAGGCTATTACAACCAGAAGATGTAATGTAATCATTAAAATCTTATTGCAATTTTGTAAGTGACTGACTAAAAACTCAACACACAAAAGTACAACAATGGTACTACTATGGTGCATGACACCACGTTTGTTATATCATCACTACCACTTTCCATTCCACTTCCATAAAGCCGTCGTATCCGTATCGTTGTCAAAATCTACTTTCCCCATCAACATGCACTATACATGTAGTGCCCCCTTTTACGTTATCTTTATTAATCTCAACTTTCCCAAAATGAAGATACCTCTACCGGGATAAATATTACGATTCCTTTATGATCCCACAGTAATCTATTTGATACACTTGGAACTAGTACTTATATTATGCAAATTGGCAAAATGTTCCAAAAACTGCCATTTGCTGATGTAATGTGGATCACACACAGTGACAACATCTGGCTTTACGTAACCTTTGTGTACCCAAGTAGAAATCAAGAGATCAGCTTTGGCCTAGCCATTACCTCAGCGGTATTACCTGTGATATTCCCAAGAGTAAAAAGACAATAAGCACCAGATTACATAATCTTTTATATTGGAACGATGCTTAAAGGGAACAATAAAAGCTTACCGAAGATTTTCCCTGAATACTAAACTTTCTCCTTACCAACTTCAAATTTACATAGTTTGACGATATAAAAATTTGATATTTATATTATGCATACATAAATTCGATATCGAGATGCGCTTTTATGTAGAATCTGTCAACTTGAGACATGTAAGTCACAAGCAGAGCATGATACGTTACTCGCACCACGCCACTTTTTTTTCTACAGTACTTAAGCCGTTGGTGGATTGGACATATTCCAGGTATAACGAGAAAATCTTTAGTGATATGAAATAGAATCCTGCGTGAGATGCATGCCAATTTATATGATAAAAAGTTTGTTAAATAACGAAACGAAATATTACATTAACCTGAAAAAATACTTTCTCCAGATTTTTTCAACGTCCTCCTTGGTTTATGTAACATACCTACTTTGGTGAGTGACATAATAATGCTTCATAAATATTGAGATATTGCAAGAAATTTAAAAGTGAATCATGACGTGACATTACTTGGAGGACGGAATCAGGCTCTTATCATGACTAGTCTATGACACCATCAAAGATTTATGCGACAAAGTTTCACAACAAATCCCCCTCAAGAAGATTGATAGAAGTTTGTATACTCGTGACTGCGAGAGGTGTGTTGCAAGCAAAGATGGAAACGGGATAAAAGTACTCACGCGGAAAGTAGGAAACTTATTATTGGTTTATTTGTATTTTTGTTTGCTTTCTCCGTAGACGAGATGTAGGAACAGGAAGAACGTGGAAAATAATTTTGTAACATTTGTGTTTGCGGTTTGTATTTGGTGCCACTGGGATTGAGAAGCGTCACCATTTTTTCCTACCGTGCTTATATATTCCACAAAGTGAATGTATGTCTAATAATAATAGTTGAAGTTTAGGAATTTTGCAATACTCATTCACATATGCAATATATTTTTTGTGAGTACAAATAATAGTTGGGAAAATGTGGAATTGGAAAACTAGTTCAATGGTGAGGTGCTTTGCAGAAAGATGACATGATTTAGTGCTCTGTGCGATCTCCTTTCAAAAGAGATGAATGAAAGTCAGATAGAAAAGATAATCAAAGTAAATTGGAATTTGGAAAGAACTCTATCAACTGCACTACCGGTGCCACTGAAGTTGCCTCAAAGGTGGTAAGTCGGATCAAGAAAAAAATGTAGGAGAAAAAGTGGGTGTCTAGGAAAGAGTGAAAGGAGAAAAGGGAAAGTGAGATTGTACCCGCATTCTTTTTGTGATAAATTGTGATATTTTTCGCCCTCAACTATACTTAAACGTTATCATTTCATACAATACAATATAATAATATTATTATTGCATGATACACTCCGTCTCCACATCCGTTCGGGATGCCTTTGCGCTTTCTCTTTTCCCGACAAGGACGGTGACGACTAGAACGACAGGAGAGTGAGGAAGAAAGAAAAGGGAAAGCGGGGCGCTACAACCAGGCCATTTTTTGCTGACTCAAAAAGAAATGCTGCTGCTCCGTTGTCCGTGGCCCAACAAAAGCCTATATAGAGATTAGTCGTTTACGTTTCATTGTACTATTATATTGCAGCTATGAGATGTATACTTTCTTCTACTCTGCTTTCCATGTCTGCTGACGTTCAACTCCAGAGTTGTTCAGCCAGATTAATTAATCCATTCAATGCGAACACTGAATACCTGTGTAGTCCATGTATATGAATACTCCTCAGCAATCCTTTCTATATGTACGCTAAACACGTTACTCGTATAAGAAAATTTCTCATACGCACTATTATTATGAGGTAACAAGACAGCTACCAATTCCGCTCTTCCATTTCTATTGTCCCGTATTTTTTCCGTTTCTATCAAGTCAGTTGAAAGGGAAGATCAGTCACATCAAATGTCAAGATATTCATTAGACATTGATATATTTCATAGACCAGATATTCTGCTCTTTCTTTCGACCAAAACTACAGAGCCCTGGTATTCTTCACATTGTTCTCCTGCTCTCTCCTGTAATCACATCTCTTGAGTACTTTCTCCATTTCCACATTCAATATACATTTAGCTGTTTCATTAAACATACTATCTATTTCTCATCATGGGAATCATGATGCAAGTAACAATTTTCCTTCAAAGATAATTCCTTTATTATCCCTTCAAACACCAAATGTTTCATTATATCTGATGCACAAAACTATATCGCATACGTATCACTTTCATCTTCAGAACAATCGGCCATTTTGGTTAGTTGTCATTCATATAATGTTTCATTGCTAGAAGCAGTGTGGCTCCGGCAAAGTATGTTTTTCCAGAAATAAACTGATCTCTTTCAAAGCTGTTATCATAGCGTTACATTCGTTTTCTCTTCCTGCGCGTAGGAACTTGCACTTTTTCGTTCCAAAAACATGGTTCTCTCGCTTCTGTATAATAAGATAACGTATTCGATATCGATTTCTGATTCCGTCGAGAGGAGAAAGGAACAAGCAGGGTACTTATGAGCATACCTTACATACCACTACATAAAGTTAATACCATCAACCATTGTGCTCGGAGGAAGAGAGAAAAAGAAGGATAGGATGATGACAGGAAGCCACCTTGACCCACTATCCAACAGCTGTGCAAGTATTATAGCCATCATCATAATCACCAGAGACTGGAGACTCCTTACGGTCTTGTTGACATTACTATTATACTCCCATATCACCCACACACGTTCACTTTCTTTCCGGGAAAGCAGTTGAATGAATATAAAGTGGAAGGGAACAAGTGCGTAAGTATATGCGGCTTAGTTTTTGGTTACTTTATACCAGAAAACTTTCTCTATTTATAATTTTGTGTATATGACTTGCATAAGTGACTTTTACATGTAAATGGCCACAGATGTAGAAGAAAAGCTTGGCATTGCCAAGCCAAATTTTTGCCTTCCAAAAGAATCTATTTCAATCACTTGGTTATTCATGTCGATACTGTTGGACCACACTGATGTGATTCTTTGTGAAGATAAGAAATTCCTAGAAAAACCTCTGCTATGTATATGTTTATGTAATATATTGTATTATGCATTTATTTAAAATTTATATACACATAGCATTACTACTTAAGTGTCTATAGATTGTTGCATATTACGAGAAGGTTATAAAACAGCACCTTGACTCGCCCATAATAACCCACTTTCATGGAAATTTCTGCCATAGAGGAACAATGTTAGAAATGAGTCCGTTGATATATAAGGTGATATGTCTACCCTCCTGTTCGTCTGTATAAGTAATGATCCCTTAGAAATGGAAAAAGAAAGCTTAAAAAGCAGGTCGTCTTTTAGCAGTAAATGTTGTCTCATGACTTTTCTCCTCTTTACATTTCTTATTGCTTGCTGAATACCGACGTCATCATCATCACCTTTTGGCTTCTGGCTCGAGAGTTTTCTGCTTTGGTAGCATTTATTCTTCGAAGTGGATTTAAAAAGCCCATTTCTCGAGTCTGGGTTGCTGACACTGACTAAATGAGTGCCACATGCTAATGCTAATGTCATGAAGACGAAGGGCGATGAGAAAGAAGAGAAGAAAACTACAGTTCAAACGGATGAAGAAAGAAGAGGAACACAAAGCGAACAAGAGCAGAAGGCGATACTAAAGTAAAGGAAAGAAGGAATCTTTAACTTGCTTAAAATTCTTCTCGTCTTTACTCAGCCTTCTTTGCATGCATATTTCTATATATTTTATGTTGATATCGGGTAACACCAGCACCTAGTTCTTATTAATACAAGGGAAGATAGTTTGTATTCCCAAGAAAATAAAAGAAGATGCGTTTATGTAACTTCCTTTCTCTGATTTTCCCAGGAGACTTTTGGCACAGGTACACAAAGAGTAAAAGTACTTCTGCATACATTATCGTATAGTCCATATGCATCCGACGACGTACATTAAACATGTTTACAAAACGTCTAGAGACACATCTTTACCAAAGTGTCATTAGCAGGATCGCGTCTGAATGCTTTAAGCCGTTTTGAGTTGCCAGAAGAGAATGGGTATCAAGTTGAAGGAAGGAAGAAAGGGAGCTACTATACTCCTGACGCTTAAAGCGCTTTTCAAGTCTTGAGGTGATCGAAAATCGTAGTGATGAGAACCTTGAACATAGAAAAGTTGCATAGTATGTATATAAATGTTGCACATATCATTGCGTAATTCTTGAGTAATACATATATGCTTAATGTAGAACTCGTATAAAAGCTTCATGCTGATTGCTTGCGTCGTCCTTCCCGTTTATTACGTACGTACTTGAATTTATAATTTCGTAAGGGAAAAACTGAAGCAAGCTATTTGTCTATTCTCTTTTTACACTCTTGATGCCTCCTTTTGTAGTGCTCGCCTCTCCCATTTTTTATTTACAAGGAACAACCCTTTTAGTTCTTTTTAGTGATGCAAGTCAGCTAGTAATTTAGGATTTTAAGAGCATTTGGTGTCTTCTGCAGATAAAATTGGAAGAGAATTTTCAAAGAAGACTTAGAAAAAAATGGAAGCCATTTGTGGATAGAATAACTATACGTTTATTATGCCTGAGTGAAGGGGATCTAATTTTGTAAATACGTTTAGAACTAATCCAAATAAATGACAATTTTGGAACTACGCATACAGCAAGGTACGTATTGACAAGCTGAATAATGTAATCATCGCAATATCCACATAATATTGTGTTATATAATCCAACCGCACTATCGTACAACATTTTTATATTCAATTTTAGTGTTTTTGGACGGCTATTTTCCACGTTAATTTTATGCGCAGACCTATTTTCCACGCTGTTTATTCATTGCATTCGATAAAATTTATAATGGCTTGCGGATACAATATTCCTATTCCTTATATAACTCTTGCCGAATTCAATGCGATATTGAAATTACGTATTATTATCTTTCCTTCGCAGATTGTCGACATTGTCGAGTACCACATAAAGTCAATGCTTGTCAGTTATAAATTTAAAGTTGCTACTCTGTGAATTGTAGTTATTATTACCAAGTTTTGCCTTTGGTATAGGTATACGTTATAGTTGGTAATATATAATTTGTGTTGTCCCTATTATTACTGGTATATTGGTACACTTATGTCAACAAAGAAAGAAAGAAAGCGAGCAGTAGTGAATACTAAATTTTGTACATGCCTCGGCCTGCCTGCTTCTCTCGACTGTACACAAACAATATAAAATGTAAATGCAAAATGGCAAGTGGATGAAATGGAGCAGAAGTGAAGCCAAAATCCCATAAAGTTCCAGCAACTTTTTCACAACGCAAAAAGTAAATATACTGAATACTAACAGGACTACACAGTGCACTAATGCCAACATCACATCTAAGTTTGACGTGTGTCTGACTAGCTATGTTAAATGCAATGTCCTTTTCTTTTCACTCTTCATTCGTTTTACTCTAAATGTAGTGTACCTTTTAGTTTATTTAGACCGAACAATCAAGGCTGTTCATGGTAGACTACGAATAGCGGAAGCATGAAGTTGTTCATTTTCCAGATATTTTTTTGTTTTAGCATTTATTGTTTTTAAAGATATTCATCATATTTAGGTGTTCTACGTTTATGGTGTCTAGGCTTCTAAATTTTTGATGTTCTAACGTATATGAACGAAATGCATATACACCTCATCTACGCAAGTCGATTACGTACAAACCGACTGATTGATTCAACCACCATGAAGGTTCATGCTTCAGTACTTACTAAACCGAAAATACATTAAATACGAAATGTGTATTTGCTCTAATCCTGCCTGTTTTTGAAAAAATCCTCCGCTACAAAATAGGAAAAAGTTAGTGCATACAGATTTGTTTAGTTTTCATGGTCATAAATAGGTATATATGAGCATATTTCAGCATTCTCCGCCCTATATTCTTTCCAAAATAATACTTTATTTAAAGCACGCCCTACAAGACAATGGTCATGAGTTTTTAAACAAAATACTGATATGTTCAAACGAATATATGTTTGGATGTATAGAAAGCGGGATGCCTTGGAAAAGTCCACGGTAAAATAAAGCCTCTGGTACATTCCTAACTAAATATGTAAGTAGATTCGCTTTGTTTACAGTGAATCACAGTTGTCATAAGCAAAGAAAGTAGGCTTTTATGATGTTTATGGTTGGATATATGCTACAAAAACGTGATCCTGCCCTGTCGAAATATGAAAGGTATCAGAGTTCCAAGCAGGAAGATTTTTCTTCTTCAGTTTTTGGCTATATGACGGCGACGACACTTTCCCAACATTTCAGTTTAGAGCGGTTTGAATGACATCACGATGATCATAGTGGTGGTATTGTTGTAATTCAACCGTTTTATAGGAACACAAAAAGTTATCAGCGAAAATCATCTTGTGCTTCCTTTCTTCCCTCCTGCGTACAATACGCGTATATGTATACAACAAAAGTACAAAAGTAACAACAGCTAGCCAAAAATGGAAAAATGTGCGCTTTACTCCATGCCAAAGTAGTAAAAAACTCAGGATTGAGCAAGTTACTGTGGAACGGGGTAGGCGGACA
>JAHZMV010002310.1:0-11710 GCA_027743765.1 Coecobrya sp. COE2 | reverse complement strand
CGACTTTTCTTCTTCATTTTTTCCTCTTGATAACCTCTAACTTTACTGTAAACTCAGGTGTGAAATGTCAATCAGCGCCTTTCATTTACTTGTCCCTACTCAATCTTAAATTACAAATCCCCTTAAATAATTTAATTAGTGCACTTAAAAACACATGCATGGATTTGTTTACCAACAGAAGGTGCTTGGAAAAGAGTGCCTGCACCTGTGCTTCACATGCAGAGATACTCACATGTCTGGATCATGAGGTAGCAGGCCCCGCGATACATTTGGGGTGAAGTAAGAATACTCGTTTCTGGCATGACGCCATGGGGCTACCGTAGACCTGTAATATTGACAAGTGGTCCAAGTCTTGCATGTGGCGTCAGACACGCAGGCAGTCTATGGTATGCTTAAAAAAATGATGATAATTTAATTATTCATGGAATGATGAATGTTTAATAGCTGGTTTTTCCAAATTTATATGACGTTTTGGAGAAATGAATGAATTGGATTGATAAGACACACAAGAGATTTGCTTCAAAAAATAAAAATCTTTCTTCATTTTGTTGATATTCTCTCTGGATATAACAATTATTTTTGAACAGATATTTCGTATCATCAGTATTTTTAGGTGGTATTGCAGTACAATTCATAATTTTATATATTATAGAGATAATTATACTGATAGTTAAAGTTTTATGCATATTTTTCCTTTTTTATGAATGCATTCATAATAATTTTTCCGTTTCCGACCAAAAATATTCTTCTTTTTAAAAACAATAATCATTATAAATTAAACATAAAAACAAATTGATGTGGTTTTTGGAATTACGTGTATTATTATAAAATGCATTCAAGTGTGGTACAATTAGGATTAAGAAAATTCCTTAAAATAACTGATATGCTTAAAACACATGAAACTTTTGAGAAATATTGTTCATAAAACTCTCTGCTCTAAATAAACCATACCGGGTTGATGGCGATCTTTAATAATTATCAATGCAAAAAGGTACACCGTCAATCTTGAATAAAAATATAAAAGTTACAATAATGCTGCATCTGCTGAGATGAAATAATTGGAGAGTTACTACAACGCACACACAGATCATTAAAATCATACACACGTGTCGATACATTCACTTTTAATAAACTATTGCATATAATTAAATAAGGTCAATTTCGTAGCGAATGACTTTCAACAACAAAAAAATGCACAATATTTTTTGGAGCATCTTGACAAAAAAAACAGTAACAAAAATGATAGTTCATAAAACAGCAATGATTAACAAAAAGTGTTAACAATCGCAGTAGTACATCTACTAATTATTAATACATTATTATTATACGTACATTAATTATTACTCGTTTCCGATATAAGTGAATAAATACAAATTTTTCTTCCTGATACACAGAGACCTTCTATTCTAAATTACATATACCTTAGGTTCACTCAATTCATTCATGAAGTAATAATGCAAGCTTTTTGTAATAATTATCAATTTAAGAAGACTTGTCTAAGTATTCTCAGTATTTAAGAATCTCGGAGACCAGAACGACCTAGAAATTATTATCAGTCAATAAGCTGTAACGTTTCTGGATTATAAAAATAAGACAAAACCTGCACTCTCAAAACTATGGTGCATAATTTATAAATTATCTATACATGTAAAACAGCAACAGTTATACTTATATACTTTCACTTAGCTTAATAAAATTGTTGATGTCTTCTGAAATGCATAATATATATATATATACTTTTGTAGTTAAGAAGGAAGTGATTTTTATAAAACAAAGGCAATAATATGAACGAGTGAAAACGATCGTTGTATTTTTGCCTTTTGAACATCCGGTATTATGTCAGAATTATTATTATGCAGTTCCATATTTCCCTGCACAATCCTATATTCTACCATACTAGATGAATAATAATAATTACTACTAAAGCTTGATTAAAATGGATGCTTATCTTACTGGTAGTTTATAGAAAGTTGAAAATCCTAAAAAATAATGTCTCTTCTAAGATAATTATTATTTATATGATAAAATCCTTCTCATTCGCTTTTTTTACGCCATTCAAATCACAGATGACAGACAAAGTCATTCTTCTAAACATTTTTTTAAGGAACGCATCCACTGACAATATCAATTGTGGGTTGGATACTGCCACATTTAAAACTACAGGCTAAAAAAATCCTAATCTATTGTTTCACTGTCACTGCTACAGACGATCCTTCTTTTTTACAGGTTTCTTTGTCATATGTTTGCTGATTACCTCAACGATTCGTGGTTTATGATCCAAGATCCTCAAAGCTTGCATGCGGGATTCGGTCATTTGATCTCGAATAACTTTACATCTCTGAATGTTCCCCTGTAACAAGAAAAGTAAAAAGGAAATTAACATATGAATACAGGCAGCTTGTGTATAATTGTGGGTGGAGCTAATGATTCATTAGATATACATACCTTTAGTAGCTCCAGTATACGATTAATATCACGATCAGGACAGTTTGGTCCAACTTTGCTCTCTAATCTAGTCAGTAACGAATTAAAGCTGTTGACTACACTAACCTCCAAGTCGACCTGTAACAAAACACAAAACACGTATTGATTAGTTGAAGATCTGTGGGTCTATGCAAATGAACTATAAATAGTTTGTATCAACTAATCAACATACCACTTGCTCCATTTGATTTGTCATATGCTGGATTTTCCAACCACTAACTTTATGTAAAATATTTTTCTGGTTAGCTAATTCTGTTACTGTTGGCCGTCTTTCTTCTTTGGCTTTGACTTCAGAGTAATGCTCGAAGTGGTTAAGTCTTGTTTTCCCCAACTGCGTTTGGGTAGATGAAAGTAGTGAGACACGGGGTTTCTTAATGATGCAAACAACCGTCGGCGGTGTACTTTCCTCCATTGCAGGTTCAACACCAGGTTTGGAGTTACTGTACCCGTCAAAAATGTTATTCTCCACTAGAAGTAAAAACAAACAAAACATCATTTTTTAGTAAGTCAGCTAAATAACTAAAACAATGTTTTAATGTTGACTTAAAATGCAAAAGTTGTAATTTACTAACTTCTTCTAAACTTCTTTCCTCTACCCTGATAAAATGAGATTTCTGGAGATGCCGCTTCTAAAAAGTCACTGGAAGTCCTACTCACATCACATTTAAAACACACTCTGAAAGGGAAAACGACAAACACACGAGTAATTAATGCACAAATTATCTTTGGCACATAATTGGCACTTACAGCTGCTGCTTTCTTGGTTTTTTACGAGGGCTGACACTGTCTTCTTTATCCTGTTTTAGTCTTTCAATATTCTTGTTCTGAAGCTTTGACGATGAGTTTCGATGACCTCCCTTTCCCTGAGAACCGGACGTTATTGAACGCACAACGCCGTTTTGAGATATTGGCGTTGTGGTGCTCCCAGAGAAAGATGAGTTGGTTGGAACACTCTCACAATTAAGTGGTAAATTAACTTCCATTGTGACAGTGGAACTTGGCTGGCTCATTTGATATTCTGCAGTTTCTGACGTTGCTGAAATGGTTGTGGAGCCGGACGAATGTGAACTGCAGGACTGCCACGACGATTCCTCGTTCGGAGGTTGAAACTCTTTTCGCAAAATGCTTAGCCCAGCTGATGAGTTGTTGTTGTTCGGAGGCGGGCCACGTTCCATAGCCCCGGCATTCTCTTTGTTTGCCGAGGTTGCTGCTGCTGCAACTGCCACCACTGACGCTGACATGGAAGAAGCTGGCGTTATACTTGGTGCAGGATTTGCATTGTTCCCAGCAAAATTTAACTGCAACGTGAGATTCCTTTGTGCTCTCGCCGGAATATGATTATCACTGATTTCTCTCTGCTTTCGTAGAATAGACGGTCTCGGACTGTGTGTCGTTGACTTTGTATTCGGAGATTGGGCAGGTGCGGAAGTTGACAATGAACTGGTATTCATTGTACTGCAGGTGGTGGAAGCTGATGATGAGGTCATCGTCGGATTGGAACTGTTCAAGCTCACACTAACACTTATAGCATTACTCGGTACAGCACCCGTGTTAGTCACTGAAACACTAGTACTGCTGGCAACTGTCGTGGTCACAGTTATGTTGGAAAAGGTGCCGGACATGCTGGATGATGTAATTGTACCAGATGGTTGAGATATGACGTGGGTAGGAATAGAATGCAGTAGTGGACCGCTCTGACCAGGGATGTTATGATGATGACCACTTGCAGACTGCGAGGTTGGCGCAGATACACTTATGGTCGGCGTTGACATTGTACTCAAAACTGTACTGGAGATATGGTGGGCGTGCGCAGATATGGGAGTCGTGATAATTTGAGCGGAACCCTGAAGTTGATGTTGGCCACCGGCATGGGACATTGAGATTGGGTGTGCAAAACTAACGTGAGATGGGCCATGTGCGGCAATGGGAATCGTTACTGTTGGACCACCGCCACTTCCTGACTGAAGGTGAGGGTGTTGAGTAGTTAAAATCATGGGACTGGTAGGGATACTTTTTCCATCTGAGGTTCTCTTTTCTAATGCAATAGGTCTACTTTGCTGCGTCTGAAGAAGGCTGAGATTGCCATTTTTCTCTACAAAGTAGCTGGGAGTTATGCTTCCAGGAGCAATACTGGGAGGATGTATGCCAACTCCAACTGTGGCCGTGCCGGTATTTGCATGATGTACGTTAATTGACCCCTGAACGTGAACAAATTGATGAGATTGAGACTGAGAAGATACTGAGCTATTTGTCACTCCTTGACTTGTGCTGGGTGAAGCTAGTACGACATTGGTGGAAGATAAATTATGACCACTATTGCTCACTTGTGTTCCACTTGCACTTACTGCACTCACAGTTACTGCATTAGAGGTACTTGGGTTGGATTGAGCGAATAGTGAATCTACTATTGATGATGAACCATCTCTACCTACTGGAATCACTTTTGTTATTGGCAGGCCACTGGTACCGGAACCTGTGGTTAAGGATGGCGTCATTACAAGACCTGTCGCCCCTTGCTTGGACGCTACTGCAACTACAGGAGAACTACTGTTTGGGGCCAAGTTTGCTGCAACGATCATCATACGATTATGGATTAATAATGGTGAATTGAGAAAGCAAACCATGAAATGTTAGTGGGCATCATGAAAATAGATAATATTCGTATTATTTAGCGCTTACCATTTGTAGATAATAAACATACTGCGTTCACCGCATTCACACTCAGTCGAGGAAGAGGAGTTGTAATAGCTTGTAGAACATTACTTACCATTTGTAGATAATAAACATACTGCGTTCACCGCATTCACACTCAGTCGAGGAAGAGGAGTTGTAATAGCTTGAAGAACATTTTTGTTCGCTGCATTTACGAATTGGATGGGGGTACCATGCGCGGGCTGTGCTATAACCTTTTGTACCCTAATAATAATAATACAAGTAATTTTAAAGTCACCATCACATTTAGGAGTAGTTTTGAAAAGTGTGTGTACTTACTGGTTAACTTGGTTCGAAGTAGATGTCTGGGGTCTTTGCTGAATTGTAGGGATACTTGCTAAATTTGTTGCCCTTATGGTAAACGGTGCTATCGGAAGCGTTACTGAAGGACCTGTGTTAACTTGGTTAGAAGTAGATGTCTGGGGTCTTTGCTGAATTGTAGGGATACTTGCTAAATTTGTTGCCCTTATGGTAAACGGTGCTATCGGAAGCGTTACTGAAGGACCTGTACTTCCTCCTCCTTGCAAGGCTCCTCTTATATTTACAATAGGGGTCGTGGTTATTGAAGGCTTTAAAATTGATCCTTTAGAATCCACCATTTGCAACTATAACACATACAACAATGACGGAAATACATAAATATTAGTTTGGCGTAATAAGTCAAGAAGTGGAAAGGTAATTCGCAAAATTAACATTAAAATACCTGAGCGACATGCTGCACTGATCCTGGCTGTGGTAAGTGGATCATTTTAGTAGCTGGAAGCGTTACTGAAGGACCTGCACTTCCTCCTCCTTGCAAGGCTCCTCTTATATTTACAATAGGGGTCGTGGTTATTGAAGGCTTTAAAATTGATCCTTTAGAATCCACCATTTGCAACTGTGACGGAAATACATAAAATATTAGTTTGGGGTAGGAAGTCAAGAAGTGGAAATGGAACTCGTAAATTTAATATTAAAATACCTGAGCGACATGCTGCACTGATCCTGGCTGTGGTAAGTGGATCATTTTAGTAGCTTCAGCAGGTCGGACGGCTCTCCCTCCTACAGTGATGGTCGCTGCTCTTATTGGAGTATTAAAACTTGGTGCACTTCCAGTGGCTTGTATCCACGATCCATTGTTCACTGTGGCACTCGCTAACCGGATATTAGCACCAAAACTACCCCGAAATGAAGAAAATATAATTAATTTAGTTCACCTCTTTCAGAGTTACAAGTTCTGCCTGTCATAAAACCAAAATTTCTTCCGAGACAACTTACTTGGATGCAGAAATTAGGTGTAACGGTGATGGAAGCAGGTTGCTGCCCTGGCGTCAAAGTGGCCGACCTCATGTTCCCAACTCGTGCAATCTGGTAAGTAGAAATGGCTTGAGTAACTTGTGTCCCCGCTGGCAAAGCAGCAGTAGCTCTTGCCGGAAGCAATGTTAAATTTGCAGGTCTATTTACACTAATAATCGGCGCATTCACAGCAGTCAATCCTCCCGGACTCCCAACGGACTTGGCGGTTACATGCGCTGCACCAAATGTTCTAACTGGACGAAGCTGCACAACCTGACCACCAGCTCGAGGGGCCAAGTCAATCGGTTGCACCTGTTGGATGGATTCAGCGTGGACTTCAGCCTTCTCGAGAGCAGCAGCGGAACTTCCAGTGCATTGAGTGGACATTCCGAACACTCAATCAAGCACTCCCTCGTTTCCCGAACTTTTTTTTTCTTCTTCTTCTTCTAGCTTCCCTCCTTCCTTCTTCTGCCCGTCAAATACAACAAAATCAACATAACAATCACTTTTAATTACTTCTCCAATTAAACCTTTCCACAAAAACTCAATGCACCGTGCTTTCACTTTTTGTTTGCGCGCTCTAACTTTTCTTAGTCTCTCTGTTTACGTGAATCGCATGCTCTTACACTACCATAAACAATGCATACGTAGTAGTTTAACCACTCAGCCGTTAAAAATAACAGTTAAAAAATTAATCTGGAACAAAAATGTTCAGAATCCCTCCTGCTGTTTCATATATCCTAACGTCTTGCAAGAAGCTCTCACTCATCTCATCTTTTTTTTCAGACAGTTTTCTCTCTTTCGTCCTGACTGACTCTTTTCGTGTTTCGCTGCAAAACACATTCACAGAATCAGAAAGATGAGTTTTTTTCTGTTTTTTTTGTACACTTTCGTCTGCTGATGCTGCTGGCTGACGGTTCGCGCTGCTGTATCGATTGGAGACATTCGTTCCTTCGGTTCCTCCGTCAGCTTGCCTTTATCATTCTTACTACATACTTTACTAAAAAAAAAGTTTCATATAACTTATAAGACAGCGGATAGTACCTCATTTCTATATAAAACGGTTTATATGCAGAGCTCATAGTATAATATTTTTTTTATGGTAAGAGGGATGAAAACATGTATGCATTTTATATACACAAAACATAGGATACCTACTTGGATACCTACTTTTGTACGTAAATTGTGAAAAAGCATGGATGAAAATGTACAGTAGTATAAAATAAGGTAATCTGAATAAAGATCCCGATTTTCTGTGTGTGGGACCCTAAAAGAGAGCTGCTTACTCATAATATTATTTTTTTTTCTAAATACGCTTCTCCGACTCTCTTGTCTACCTTGCCATGTTTCTAGTTTTGTAAGTGGTGAGAATGGCTTCCCAAGGGGGCGGCCTGCTCCACCGACCACCTTTTATATACAATCTTGTATGTTGATATGCACCTCTGTTGTAGTTTTAACAGAGAGATCAGAAAAGGAAATACCTTTCCATGATATTATATGCCTGAAAATAAAAGATTCTATTCTGTCCTGTGACCAGAGAGTTTTGTTGCGTATCTGAATAACAGAAACGCGCTGCGTTTTATATATAGTCGGGTTTTTGTAATATGAAGTGTGTTTTGCATTTACATTGTTGTATCTCTCTCAAATAAGTCATCTCTCTCTCTCTAATCCATATGAAACCACCACCAACCAACCAAAATCATCTTGAAATCATAAATACTTGCATACATGCTGCTGCTGCATAAAATATACACAAAAAGACGAAAAACTATATAATAGTTTATATTACTGAAGAACGAACACGAACAAACGGTATTGTCATGTTTTCTGTTTACTAGCATAACCAATACTACTACTAACTCTCCTGCATACAAAATTTAGCCTGTGTTCTTTCCGTTCATTTTTCTGTGTAGAGAAGAATGTGTAAGTAAAGCATACTAAAATGACTTAAAATAAGAAAATGTGTGAGTGTGTACGAGTGAGTATAACGTAATGTTATGTCTTTACCTTATGTTAACAACAAAGTATGACGATAACAAGTATAAAAATTTTGTAGGCTCGTTGTTGTTGATGTATCAGTATTTCACTTTAGAAAATTCACATTCACTCTTTTTCACTTCTCGCATGTTTATGATGATGATGGCTTCAATGTCTACGTCGTAGGTAGCTCACTTTACTTTAGATGCACTATACTAATAGGTCTACAAAGAGAGTAAAAATCTTATGGCAAGCAAGTGTGGTGGCAGAGCAGAGTTTATAGTAATCGTCGTGGTTTGGATTTGCTCCTCAACAACAAGCCATAAGAGCTGCTGCTCACATTGCATTGCATTTGATATTGAAACTTGTGTGAGCAACTTGAAACTTTACTACTATTACTACTAAACTTGTCCTTTTATATTTTGATGATGATGATGAATAGAAGAAGCGATGCTACTAATCAGCAGCAGCAACAGTAATTTTATTAACAAGTTTTGTGCCACAAATGTACTCTCTGGGATGATAACAAACAAGAACAACATGTATAGTTGTGTGAAGAGTTACGTCGCTGATCCATAAGCCGATGATGATCTTTTTTTTGCGGAGACAACTTTTGTACACCTTTATTTATTGGTCTATAATAATGTTTCCCAAAAAAACTTTTTAATTGTTAAACTGTAACGGAACACTATATAGGGATCACTGAATGCGTATATGGGATGTTATATTTCTACTATTTGAAGGGATGCACACACAAGAGTTTCTTGTAGATCACATTATTTTTCCTGTTCAAGTGGACTACTTGAAAAAATTTCTCATACGCTGGCAAGGAATCCATGAGATTTCCAGGATTCAAGTAAACATTTTCGGGTTGCAATTGTTCCACCACCAGATCTTTCCTTGAAAGTTCCCATATCGGGAAGAAATTTTCAAACGCACAGGTGGGGAATACCAAGTTTTGCGATGCAAAAAAATGTTAAGTGTTCAGCAGTCAACTATTAGGTGATGATGACGATGTTGTAATATGAGGGATTGTGGTCTTGTCGGATGTGATTTTTCTTCTTTGTCGTATTTTCATCTGGCTTGAATAAAGTTTATTATATTTGTGGTGGAAAACGGAATGGAAATTTCCAAATTAATTGCTTTCAAAATAGAACACCTTCTTTCTAATGGCGCTTGTCTCCAAACGGTTCGCATGTTACCAAAGTGGGAGTTATATATATGTATGTATTTATGATATGGTGAAACTAGCCACCTGGAATTTTTGCACAAAAAATGTTTTTCTTTAACTTCCACACACAATGATTCACACGTTAAAATTAGCAAAAGTCACAAGTGATTCAATATGTCGGGGTACGTTCTGGCAAATAGTTTTACAAATGATCTTTCGCCCAATTTCTTGCTTTTGCATGAAATATATTTCATTTGCAATATGCAAACTGATGCTTCATACTCAAAAATGTATTTTCCCGAAATCTCAATTTAATTTAATTGAATTTATGTAACTTTTTAGGGCCACGCTTTCGATGCAGGAATTGTGTTCACTGCCTTTTTGTTTTTGCCCAGTAAAACATAAACTGACGACGGTTTTTTTGCGGAATTGCCCAAAAAACAATGGAGGCTNTCAAAAATGTATTTTCCCGAAATCTCAATTTAATTTAATTGAATTTATGTAACTTTTTAGGGCCACGCTTTCGATGCAGGAATTGTGTTCACTGCCTTTTTGTTTTTGCCCAGTAAAACATAAACTGACGACGGTTTTTTTGCGGAATTGCCCAAAAAACAATGGAGACTTATTCCATCCGTCCTTACTCAAAACATGATAAACTGATTATTAATTAAATGGACTTTAATGAAAGGGTAAATGCTGTAAGAATGTTTTCTGGATGAAGATATATAAAATGCATAATGTATAAAAACAGCAACAGCTCTTTCATATTCAGCAGCTCGGCTGGTACTGTGTGCTACTACAACTGGCAAGCAAGGAAGCTTAGAACAAGGCTGTTGTTGATGATGATGATGATTATGATGCTGTGTGCTCAAACAACTCAAAGAAACACACACACACACACGCATACATGCATACATTTTCATCATCTCCTCTAGTTGTGCCGTGTTTTTGAATTTTTTTCATTATGTGTTGTATGTGCATCATATTTGCACCATTTTATATAAGCCTTTCTTAGGTATACACACGCTTCTGATATGAAACACGATGTCTACTAACCAAGTACAAAGTTATAATGGCTATATAGTTTATATACAGGGTTTTCATACATTTCTCTGCATATCTACATTGTCTTTTTTGGTGGCTAGATTAATGAAGGTAGTAGGAGCAACATTATCAACAGAAAGGTACGTGGTATATTACTTACTTCTGAGCTACAATATTATTATTATTATCGTACTTTCAATTGTGCCCCACACACACACACACGTAGTGCACATTGCACAACGTAAAAGTATGTATATAATATTGACAATCATACATTACATGGCCATCACATCATCATGTGTACACGAAAACCGTGTGAAGGTAGCGCAAACGCTCACAAATGTTCTGTGGAACAACTCGTTTATGCATTTTCTTTCCATTCTGGCCAATATGGACATGTTAAAAGCAAAATACGTAACCATTCCCCCGTCATACCACCACCATACAACTTTTTAAGGAAAGAATGCTCACTATGCGTGTAAAGTGTAAAGAAGAGGATTTACATTTTGGCATTTGGCTCAGCAAGTAAAAAAATGTTGCATTTGTGAGTAAACTATATAGTATATATGAACTGGGTGGTTTTACTTTGTTCGACTTGCATACGTGGTTTGTCCGTCGCACAATCAAACTCGTCTATCTAATAATAATATTCAATGATACATAATGTGAAAATCTTTCAGGTTTCATCCTTTCATTCTTACTTACTTACAAAGGACAAGCGTCCCTCTCTTTCTTGTCTACAACATTCGCTGTACTTCTTATTTCGATACCGATGATAAAGGTGGCGTATGCAATTTCAGCGTCAGCCATCCACTACTTTTTACTTAACAAGAGTGCCTATCAATCGGATACCACAGCAGATTGCTGAATGGATGGACGCAAGGATACATTTTTGCACATTTACAGCAGGGCAACCTGCGTATGGTATTAGTAGTAAAAGACGTATTGTAAGCCATAGCCGAGTTAAATATCTAAACTGTAATACATTTATCACGTCGACACACAGTCCAAGAGAAGTGGCAGTGGCTATCATAATGCACTCAAAAA
>JAHZMV010002309.1:0-21404 GCA_027743765.1 Coecobrya sp. COE2 | reverse complement strand
TGACGAATTTTTGAGAAAATTTTCAGATTTTGCTATTCATTTCCAAAAGATTTGATGAAATTTACAATTTTCAATGGACTTTAATTGAAATTTTATGAGTCTACCCCTGGGGCATGAAATTTTCAGGGTGGGCAGATTGATTCCAGGGTGGGCGCTGCCCACCCTGCCCCTATTGTTGCTGCGCCTATGATTTGAAGTCTCGGCAGCGGCACACAACCACAATTTTTTAAATTTTCTCTACCGACTTTATACCTTTACCGTATACCTAAGACCGTATACCTTTTTCGGTTGCCAGATATGCAATGCATAGGACAGCACGTTTTACGAGGGGTTTGGCTAGATATATCCATTATTATTATGTCAGGGTTGGATCTATGGATGATGATAAATAAAGATATGAGTGAAGATGACAATTTTTCAGTTTCTCTCTCTTTTGACAGGAGTGGAGGTTTCAAGGTAACGTGAGTGTGTGTGTATACTTGCTATTAATATGCTATATAAGGGCTTCCTTCCTTCCTCTTCTTGTTCTCTTTGGGTAATGGTGTGTGATGTATGCATAGTATAAAACAGGCAATTCTAATCTTATCCGCTCATTCATTTTATTATTGAGTTGTTGGGTGTAATAACAAGAAAAATGGGGGATGAAGCAGTAAGGCCATATCACAGCCGAAAATGGATTTTTTGGGTCCTGATATCTGCCAAGAAGAAATAATGTTTTTGAGAGCTTTCATATTTTTCATGTTTGTCACAGTCATGGGGCTTATAATTTTTGCAGCGGCAGAAAGTTGATTGTTCAAAAGGAATTATCACATCATCATATAGTCGAGGCTGACAATTTATCCATACGTAGATATTATGAGAGGCTGCAATAATACTGCATGTATGTGTGCTTTTATAGTAGTGCACACGGTACACGTATTAGTAATCTTATGGAGATTGGTTGACAAGGAGAATAGGGAACAATCTGCAGAGAGGATTGCATCGGAATATATTGTTATGCATTAAGCTAGACCAACAACGAGATTCCACTTTGGGAAAAATGTAGCAGTGGAGGGTCCGTCATATTTTTATTCTGGTGTGGACTCGAGAGTTCACTCTCTGCCTCTGCTCTCAGAAGCTATCAATACTTAATGACTGTGACGTAATATGTGGCATTTGTGATTCAATAATCCCGANACGTAATATGTGGCATTTGTGATTCAATAATCCCGACCCTCGTTTTATCCCTGCTCGTTCTCAATGATTCTTTGCATACTTATGAGAAAGCAATGCAATCGAGTAGACAATTTATCTCCTGCCTCATTCCACTCGTTTATAGGCATTTTGTGCAACTGCGCTTCCTGTGGTTATGATGAGTTCATCCCCATGATCGTTTGATGATGATCAATGAATCTTTGTATTTATTTATACAGAATCCAATAAATCGGAAAATATTTGAGTGTGCTGTATGTTGAGATAAAAAGGTGGTCTGTAAATGAGATCTGCTGAGCAAATAAATAAAATGGTACTCAACCGAGAGAAAAAAATGTGAATGAGACCAAACTAATATCGCATCGATGTTCACTTCCTTCTGTACTCACGTTTCTCCATCTCTGCAGTTTCTTTCTTTGCTCACACTTAGGAATTGTTACTACTTACGTATTACATTATGTCAGCTCCCTCCTGCCACACCATCATTAAGGCGTGCATTTAAGAAGAACAGTAAACAGTTTGGCAATAAGTTATATACACACAATACAACATAGATCCAAGTTCTCAAAAAGATATATGGGTACAAACAAAGCTGTAAAGCAGTCAGCGGAGCAATATTATAATCATCATCGTTCGTGCACCGTGCAGTGAAGAAGAAATGGATGCAGTTTTTTCTCTCCCCGTGAGATTCTCATAATACGTTATTAAATTACATAATATGAGTGGCATAAGCAGCAGCGACAAGAGAGAGAGAGAGTCTGTGTTTTTGTTGTCCCCCTCAAAGCTATTTTCGTTTGCTGGGAATGTAATAAGGGAATCTATAAAATGGAAAAGATATACAGTACAAAAGCCCCCAAAGAAGAAACAGAAGCCTAGGACAGAGAGATTGCTGTGCTGCTGTAAGTTTTTGTATATGGCATCACCATTACCTAGCATTGAGCGACAGACGAGACGAGAGATACATAACTAAGTAGCAAACAACATGAACAAAACTGGCATAACAATATTTTGCTACTGCGTCTCTACTTCAGTTTTACTTGGATATTATATCACCAAACTTTACAAAATCAAGAACATCATCATGACCGCCGACCGGTGCGGTCCTTTTGAGGGAAACGAGGTCCATTTAATGTATGCATGGAAAACAACCAGCCCACGGTTTGTAGGATGTAGGGATTTTATAAGGTGCACTTTCCTCTTGTTCTCCAAACAGTATCCGTTGAAAAGTATATCATTCCTGCTGTGCTGAATAGGTAGGATGGTTGACATGGTTGATGGATCTTCTCGTAATTTTAGCTGGAATAAGATGGAAATGAAAAGTGTGTTTTAGTTTTAAACTTTTCTCTTGCCTCACTATTTCATAACTGTTATTAGGCATTACGTGGGGTATTTATTAAATAGTTTTGCGGGAAGACAAGGTGTCCCTTTTTATTATTGCTATTTTCAGGCAGAGAAGGCTTGGGTGTTGGTTGTCTTTGTCTTTTGTACTACCACCGCTGTTTTTCCCTGTTTAAGTAAGTAGTTAGTCGCATGTGGCATCTGATAACAGTTCCAATAGCAAAGTCATTATATTTTGCGGTGCATTTTATTACCTACCCATGTGTATCGTTGGGACTGCAAGGCTACGCGTCTCTGTCAGTTGATGCATTTTATCTCATTGGTTTGCGTACTGGCAATGACAATGAATTGGTTGTTGGCCGTGGGGTGGTGGCAGTAGTAAAAAATGAACGGTTTTACTCTACCGTAGTTTACAGCACAGTGTTTGTCTATCAGTAGATGATGAAAGTTGATAGTTCACGTTAAAATATGTGCATAACATTAAAATGCTATGCTCATGCTGAGTTTAGTCGTTTAGCATTTCCCCCTTTTTATTATGATTTTCTCTTTGACTTGATGAAAAACAATGTGTAAGGTGACAAGCTAAATAAATATGGTATTATACTCACAATGCAAAATAACACACACTATGAAACGATCACTGTAGTCATAAAATGAAAAACTGATATGATACAAAAAACTACCTATAACTAATATGAACACACGACAGGAGGGAAATACATAATATGAAGGAAGAACACCTCTTCCAATTTTGTAGAAAAACTATTTTCCCTTCTTTCATTTTTTCTCCTCATCATTTCTCTTCATCATCTATCCAATGGGAGAGAAAAATACATAAAATGCACTATTATTGGTGATAATAAAGCATACAATAAACATATAAAGTGGACCATTATTTCCCGTTTCCTCTCTCTCCTATATGTCAAAAGAAGGGAAGAGAAGAGAGAGAGAGAGAGATGAAACATCATAAATCATAAGTAAATCAGTCGCTCATTTTGCTATCTTCATTACCCAGCTCACTTACAGCGACTTCCAACAAGCAGTAGAATGGATACGTTATTGGAGAGCATTTTGGGGAACATTTTTTTCTGTGCGGTGAGGTGGCTTATGTTTCCACACTAAAAAAGCAATAAAGATAGATAGCTAGAAAGAATGGAAGGAATACACACATCTGTGTGTGTGTATGGTTAATGCTTGTGTGTACACACTGATGGTAATATATAAAAATGAGTGAAAAAGTGCAGTCAGATGGCCTAGACAAGTAATAATAACATTTTCATCATCGACTTGGGTTCAGCACCACCACCACCAGTAAAATACACTTTTACTTACTCCACTATGCCTTTTCTGTTTATTGAAGAGCTAGCGTAGTTTTTGTTTCACATGTTGATCTGGTAGTGAATGCCTTTAGTGCATCCAAAATATTGTTATGCAGCATAGTATAATCAGCCATGAACAAGGTATTTTACGCGATTATGGATTTTTTGTTTTGTTCTGTCTCCAACTCGGCATGCATCCATCTAGTTTGAAACTCAATGTTGCGTAAAACCAAAAAAAGAAAGAAATGACATGAAATATTATTATGCGGATCGAATTGAAAAGTCGGCGACTGTGTGTGAACGCAGGATAGTTGATGACTTTATATTATGGCAATAAAAAGACTGGATACGTATAGGAAAAGAAAGTTTTACAGTTAGCATAGTAAATTGACAATGGAACTGACAGATTATTTATCGAAAAATGTTCTGGAGAAGTAAAAAAATCATTCGTAGCTGCCTTGAAGAGTGATAGCAATACTAATAGACTACTTCATTCGTTACTCTGTCGGATAAGTTGACATTCAAAGGACATGAGGGTGATCATTGAAATGTAATGCAGCCAATAAAGAAAGAGCTGCAAAAATTCATTTAGTGTTATTAGTATTATTACAACGATGTCGTAGGAGTAATGTATAGATTGAAATAGGAAAGAAAATGGAAATTAAAAGTATATTGCTCATTTTCACCCTCTGAAAGTTGACGACTACCGTATTTAAGGAAAGCTTACAAAACAAAAGAGGTTTGTACTATGAGTGTGTACTTTCTCTTCCGCTTGGTTAGCTATGCACCCATTCCAAGTAAAGAATAAACACTAAATATCAAACTACCTCCAGCTTTTCTTTTCATGATCTAGATGATATGATGCTTGCATGCAAACTGATAAGGATTAGAAAGCAACACGGAACAGTTTCTGTTCCCCTTCATCATTCCTAATTCATGATGCAGCAAAGCCAGAGCTCTCTTCGGAAAATGCGCCTAATGTACATTAGAATTCAGAATAGACAATATGTACCTTAATTTAATTAGTCCCTTTTTGTAGAATATGCATGATGGCTTCACATCCTTGTCGACCTTTCGAATACTCAGATGACTAATAGTACTGGAAATTCTAGTATGATTGAGAAGACAGAGATGTTTCATGTAGTCTTATTTTTCATTGCACTTATTCATTATAGTGATGAACTGTTATTCTTCCTCCTTTACACCATCACTGCATCACCCTTGTCGTGTCATTCATGCTCGCTCGTTGCTGTCATTATGAAAGATAAATAACATTGTCTTTGGATGACGATGACTTTGCTGTCGACGACAGCAGCAATAAGAGAAATAAACTGCCACTGGCATAAAAACAGACAGCGGCAGTGTCATCGACACTAACTTTACTGCAGATAGTACTTTTTGTATAATGGATACTAGATGTATCCATAAACACACTCGTGATAATTACCACCTCACGTTTCCAAACATTTGACAACAACTCTGCTCTCTGCTGGTGAAAGTGTTATACAACTGCCGCCAAAGGTCTATCAAACTGAAGGTAAAGTAACAACAGGATATTCATAGTGGTAATGATGATAGGATGAGGTGGGAGGGTTAAGTTCATTAAACTGAATTATTCAATGCAATAATTGTAAAATGGTGAAAGGGAAATCGAAAGATGATGTTTTTAATTACGCACCAAATTTCTCCCTACAAGTTTTATTCAATACTTATTATCGTCGCATTCATTCATGGCATGATAATAATAATAATGTGTTAGTGCTGTGCTTATTATTAGTACACCTTTCCCAGAAACTGATTAATGATGGAAATAAGAGGAAGGGGAGGTAAAATACCTAGGATATAACGTTGAGTATGAGATCTATAGCATTTCAACATAATATGTACCTTTTTGTGCATGTTAAGGATATAACGTTAAGTAAATAAACCTGTGAATAATATAATGAGCATGAAAATAGACTTACATAGTACGCAATAGTACGTTATACTATTTATAACATTGCATAACGTACCGCCGTGTTAGTTAATAATCATCTCCGTCTCCGACCTATCCTTGTGCGTTTTAATATGGAAACGCTCTGGATGTGATGTGGAATAGTAGCTGGTATTATTGCCTGGAAGGCACATAAATTATGCAAGCTTCATCTTCATTTTCCTAATTTACTACAAATTCAAAACAAACGGAAACTTTTTTCATTGCTACCGCTTCTGTTTCAGTTTCCTTTCATATATGTTCAACTTAGGTAGGTATACACATTTATGTGAGGTAGATATTCAACCTGAGCCGAAAGTTACAACAGTAAACAAACACTGAAAAATTATTAGCGGTTTTTACTATTTTATTATTACTACTTCACATATACACATAGACTCAACTTTGCTACTCTGGATTTCATCATACATTTTTGCTCACAGTTAGCAAACCGCACAGAACGTTACAAATAAAGTTACAAACTGCACACCAGTTTTACTATATACGGTGGCTTTTTAACAAAACAGACTATAGACCGCCGCAACAACACTAAATTATTTTCTCCAAATTACTCGTAGGTACATATTTGTAGTTAGTGGTGGTAGTGATAATATAAAATGCATGGAATAGTTAATCAAAAAAATCAAAACACAGCTCACGCTTTCATCAAAGATCAAGAGCAGCAGCAGTGAGAAATTGTTCGTGCGCGTGCCAAGGACACGCATTCAGTCAGTACACACATGCAAGTGTGGTAATCATATAAGTAGCCTCTTCCAGAGAACAAAAATCTAATGTAATTTTCTTTTTTCTTCCTAATACAAAAACACAAAAGTAATCATTCTAACCTTGTGATGATTTAGAGGTTGCACGTTCTGTATCCCTTTACGTCTGCCTGTTGCCTATTCTCTACAATGACAGAGTACTCATTTCTGCAAACTTTCATCTTCTCAAATATAAAGCTAGTAAAAAACTAAAAACAGCAGTTTTTCTTCTTCCTTCGCTTAATATCCAACACAATCAATTTATTCGATAAACTTATATATATGTACATATATAAACCATATTTGTAGCAGCCCAAACTCAACAGCAAACTGCAGTTGAAACCGGCGACGGAAAAGAAAAGGGCAAGAATAAAACTTTTCAATTGCTCACTTTCCTCATCGCTCCTGCAGGAAGATGAAGAAGGAGGAAGAAAGCAGTCTATAATTCTAACATCCATAAAGAGTGACAGGGTGTTATATAGACTCTCTATTTCTTCTTTTCTTTCTCACTTAAATAAACTTTTTCTACAGAGTAACTTATATACACACGCTTGTGCTCATTCTCACATGCGTAGAAGCAAAGGAAAAACAAAAATAACAGAAAATCTAAAAAAAATAAAATAAAAGGCAACTCCAATTTTTCTCCTTCAATCACTTTCTCACACAGTTACGCCATCGGAGTAGAGTAGCATTATGAAACAGGAACCAACTCAAGCTCATACTTACTAGAATATACGCAGTTTTATAAAACCTATAATAAAATGTTTTAACTTGCCCTCTTGTTCTGCTACTGTTACTGTTGTTGCCTCTTATCTTAAACGAAAATCCTACGAAAGAATACAGAATATCCCCATAATATACAAAGGAGAAAGAAATAAAAAAGTTTAAGCTGACTACTCTTCTTGCTAGTAGACATTGGCACACTACTGTGAACATAATACCGTCATCAACATCAGCATCATCAGCAAAAGCACCAGCTGCATCATATCGCCCCCTCTTCGCTCTCTTACTTCTCCTTCCTTATCCATCCAGTAAACTTTTTCAGTTAAAGAAAGTATAAAGCTTATCTATTTGATATTGTTCCCACACAGCATATTATACTGCACGGGAAATATAAGAGTATGGGTGAGGGAGTGAGCAGATGCATGATCTAAATCCACAAAGTTCACATTTCGTTCCTCTTTTCCCACTAACACCAACATCACCCACCACCACCAACGCTATTACTCGTCTTCGTCGTCGTGCTGCTGTACACAAAGTAGTAAAATATGGAGGCACCCACACACAGACAAATGGACGGCCAGAGAGTTCAGGCAGAGGGGTCTATCTTCTTCCAAACGAACAAGTCAAAAAGATATATATTATTTTTTGGGATAAACTTTTCCCAGAAAAAAAAGCTCCATAGGTAGGTATATAAATACAAAATCTAAGAAGCTGGCTGTAACTCTTCCTGTTAGCTGCTTACTTGGTGAGAATGTGTATCTGTGGTGCAGGAAGGAGGACGTGTAGAGGGCATTGTGTAGTAATATGCAACACACAGTTTCACTTTCACGAGACGTGTGGTCGTAGTACAACAACAGCATGACATGGCCTGCTTTCCAATTTTCCAAGTTGGACGAAGAAAAAAAAGTTTCCAACCTTTCCATTTCCTTGGATGCCACCCTTCTTGCCTTGTTACAAGACGAAGAGAAGATAAATGAAAATGTATTCTTATAGATTACATATATGAAAAGTAAAGTGAGAGACATCACCTTATTTACTATATAAATATGTATCTATCTGCTGTTGTAACTGTGTTCCGGTTCTGTTGTGCTGTTATTACAGTAGTATGTCGGTGGTTCTGAAAGTATGTAAGTAATGTTTGCTTGGGTGGACAAAACCTAAATCTGACATCTTCCATTTTCCTTCTCTTGTTCCTCTTCTCTTCTTTCCACGTTTCCAAGAAGAGTGAGTAGGATGGAGTTTGGTGGATGCTAAAACCAGGCCATTCCTCTTCTTCCTGTCTCGATATTGAAGCTGGGCTGTAAATACAGAAGCTCTTCTAGCTTTTACTTAAGAGCCCTTATTCTTCTTCCTCGTCTTCTCCTCCTCGGCAAAGTTATTTTTCACTGTGCTGAGAAATAACAACACACACATATCACCATTTTAACAATATACATACATATATAAAAAGGACGGTGTAAGCGACGGAGTTGATGATGATGATGATAACAAAACCAGCCAACCAAAAAAAGAGAATGGAGAAGAGAGAGAGAGACACGGTGTTGTTCATGATGTGTTATGTTCGCAGTGGCATCCTAATACACCACAGCAAATGGCAAATACTATCTAGAGTGTTACATTACAGAAACTTTTTCCTTGCTGCGGATGATCCTAGAAAAAAACTTTTAAAGTCCATTTCGCCCCGAAAATGGCAGGATATAACCGCGAGTGCAAAATATATCTGATACAAAGTATCATACGGTGTGTTTGCTTACATATTGATGGCTTTACACAAGAGAGATATCGTGTTGATGGGAGAATTTGTAAGTAGTCTTTGTCAGCATGGCTGAATGGACCACCTCTATTATTGCATCATACATTCTATACAAAGTATATAAACTCATTGTACATGATGATAAAACTGAATAGGACTGCATTACATATGCATTTCGTATAAAGAAAACATTGTTTGGTAAGAGTGTAGTGGGTGATGCTGGTGGGTTGGTTTCGTAAGAAAAAAAACTACCCGTTTACCTCTCTATCTTCTTTTTTCTATTCATTTAAGCTTATGGCCAATGTACCGTGTAACAGAGTGGCAAACTCTTTCTTGCTTCCCTTTTGGCGCTTACTCAACAACTCATTGTCAGTAGTGTTTACAAAAAAGGTGAAAACGCATGTTTTACTGGTTTTTGGTGTGTGGGCCGAGGAGAGATGTTGAACAAGATGTCGATTTCTTTGTATAAAATAAAATCTTTTTTGTAGAAGAGTAAAAATATTGGCTGCATAAATAAACCAAAAGTACTCCTCCCACATGCCGTATTCCCAATTCAAACTGAAAAATAACAGTGGTGCATAAACAGATATGTGTACATATATATTTCCTAGTTGGACCAATAGCCTACTGACAAGCATTCTAAATTATTCTATTGTCCTTTTATGAGTCAATTGAATGAGAAAGTGGCGAAGAAGAGGCAGGGAAAGGAAACCAGGTCATATTGTCGGAAATTTGTAGGGTAATAAAGTTCAGTTGAAAAGGCCTCCCGATTGTCTATAATGTAATATGTACTATATATTTCTCTATCAATTTTTACCATTGTACTCCGGAAGATTGTTACTAAAAGCTGAAAATCCAATCCAGCGAAATGGCAGTTTAGCGGGACGGACGGCTAAATATAGACATCAGTATTTGATTGAGATTCTCTCGGTTTGAGTTTCAACGGATTCTGATCTTCTTTTGGTGTGCATTTAAGTAAATAATATGCATGTGGATCAATTGGATGAATAGATTGATCTTATACCTTTCTGTTTCACGATTTCCACTTCACTGGATAGATACACAGACTGGCAGAAAGCGAAAAGTGACGTTTAGCATGGATGGTTAGAGGATGAAGTTACATTCTCCGAAGAACGGATGAGGGATATGATGACCTGCATTTTATGATGTGAAAGAGTACCGTGCTTTATATACGGTTCTCATGTCAGTCAAATTACCTCACTTTTCCTTCTCTTTCGATGTGTTCCCCTTTCTCCTCTGTGGCAATGGAAATCTTTTCGTCTCTGCAGAGACGGATACAGTTTTCATCCTTCGTCTGTATGATTTCGCCCTTGTGAACTTTTGTATAAAAGTATGCAGGCATGCATATATGCATGTATCCACATAAGTACAATAACCAAACTCGCTCTCAATCATTGGTCTAATATTTATAAAGATAGCCAACCTTTATAATGCCACATAACTACACCGCACTTTTTCAACTTCAAAACAGCTCGCTTGAATTGATCCAAATCAGTCCAACTCCAGAAACCGATATCTTTTGAAAATTACACACTGCATAATATATATTCTCCACTCAACATATTGTTTCGATTCAACTTTTTGTTATTTTATTTTTTTGACTGAAAAGGATGCCCGAAAATCCAGAGTAAAATCCTCTCAACTTGCTACTATTTGAAATGTATGCTCATGCTCACACGGAGAAAGTATAAAAGTAGGACTATTACTGAATCAAAAATCAAACAAAATACGTATTGGAATTTTTTAGAATCCTTTTCCTCCATCCCTTATTTCCCCTAAAATACCTTCTTATATAACAGAATATCTTCTTACATTAAAGAAAATATATGGTTAGCACAAATACAGCTACAAATAATAAGACTTTAGATTTCTTCGTATTTGTCCCTCTTTCTTTCCACATCTTCTTCTTTGGATCAAGTTGGCTGAATTAGATTCTTTTTTGCTCTCTCGCTCTCTTGGAGCTCACCAGAAAAACGGGATTAGATTGGTTTTGGAATGCAAGAATCGTTTGCAATTGTATATATACATACTACGTAGCCAGTCTACATAGCCAAACACGATCAGAATTCATACACTAAAGCTAAAGCAGCAGCAGAACTCCACCACCAACTTCTCTCTTAACCAGACAAACGCGTAGAATCATCAACATGCAGTGATATGAGTGTAGGCATATTCATAGGCTGATACTGCACTGGTCTCTCTTCCTATCTGTATAGGTATCTCCATTGTGTGTGCCTTCTATACACATGTTCCCGTTTCATGACCAAACTTCGAATTGCTTTCATGGTTCGAAAATAAAGAGACGATAGGGAAAGAAGCCATAATATTATACGTGTGTATGTGAATGTATTGGAGGTAAAGTAATACAATGAAGAGAGAAGGACAATGTCTATGGAATGATATAGACCAGTTGAAGAGGGCAATCAGATATCTTCTTTCTACTCCCTTTTACCTACAATGGCACTGCTGATATTAGAAGTACGTAGGTTCTTTCTGAAATGTTCCAATATCCTACTTTGAAGCAACGTAAGGTGGAAAAGTGGGCAAATAATGGAAGGGAATGATAGAGACCTGAAAAATATGCAAGGCAATATTCTTTTCTCTTCTTTACCTACTACAATCCCTATGTATACCAACCACACCACCACTCAACAACATCCATTCTTTACCTTTCCCCAGCAGTAAAAACATACAAGTTCAATCCATCTTCCAAAAATATCCGTATACTAATCCTGTAGTAAGAATCTACAAACTTTTTTATTACATTGTGTTATTGCCTCTTATTGTTGTGAATTGGGCAAAAGAGATCTGTCAGTCAATTGAAGATGTGTATTATATTTTGTTCAACTCTTTTTTTATTGTGGAGAAGTCTTCCTGGAAGATGAATAAGGTTCACAAGCACATGTGCGCACACAAAGGTCCATTTTGTTGATGTCGATATTATTGTGTCTATATCTCTACATTTTACACAGGTTGTTTTTCTCATATTGCGTTTTTATGCTTTCTCCTCTTTCTATTATTATCATCATCTTTTTGAATACATATCCTGTGCTCGATACTGCTGGTGCTGGGAGTGGAATAGTGTGGTGATATGTGTTTGGCTGGTATTGCTCTTCCGCTGTTCTTGTAATCCAGGAAAATTTATAGAGCGAGAAAGTAAGTTAAGCCATGCTTGTACTCTTCCACCGTACTACCACCACCTCTAACGCCGCTGTTTTTCGTTGCTTATTCCATTTTCGTCAGGAAAATCCTATTGCACTTACTTATCTCTTTTTGCGATATATTGTACAAATACAACAGTTCAGTATAAAAGAGCATTTTGTCTGTATACATGGTATATATAAATATAAGTAAGAACTACATATGCCTTATTTAAGCTTACATTTTCTTCACCTACTTCACTCCATCTTATCCACATCTATTCAGCAAAAAATAGCTCAGCAAAGACGGGAAGAGAGGAAGAAGAGAGAACTAGAGAACTTACTTGTTTTCTTAGGAGACCGCGTCGTATGCAAGCCAATGTAGTTTAGCATTATATATTTGTTATTGGATGTGACGCAGAAAAGAAGAACGCACGTTATTCAGTGGATTTCTTGAGGAATTCTTTCTAATGCCTCAGCTTTCAATATAGAATACAGATAGTAGACGACGAGTATATCTTGCATTTCCTCGTGTGCTACCATGGACAAATATTATTATGAGAAACGTGAAGCAAACATAATAAAAAGTAATAATATTCATTCACCCAACTCTCTTTCCATAAACTGGAGTCTCTCTCTCTCTTCTTAGATCCTTCTTCCTTTATTTGCTGACGATGAAAGATTGTTACGTGCAATATTAGGGCTTATGGGGATAAACAGAGGTAGAACGAGTATTTCGCCAATGTCGCAAAAAAGACTGAAGTTCTATATTTATGTATATGGCATTATGTTATACATAGTGCAAAAAATGAGTAAGTGCCTGTCTGTTTAGTCTGCGTGGGTGAAAAAATTGTGGATACAATAACAATGTTTGTGTGCGTAAAGAAGTATCTTTTTTTCGTGGGATTTTGTCATGTTTTGATATTTTTCTGAGGAGAAAAGTAAGTAAGTAGCGTGTGGATGAGATCACATTTCATCGAGACTATTCTCATCATCGTATATAACTCCATCTAAGCAAAGCATTCATGGAAAATACTATGTATGTGAGCAAGTGGGGTTTTAGGGATTTTCCTTGAGGGCCATGTAACCTCTGCTCTATTTATGAATGTATCTCTATATGTATACATGCTATTTTTATTATTATGTGGGTTAAGTAAATGAACCTATGATGAAAACAAGAAGATTACAAGGAGGTATAGTTGTGTCAAGCCAGATCAAACGTGCTGTGGGAATACTATTCTTCGAAAACGAGTGGAAAGTCATCATGAAGTAGCAAAAATTAATATGTACTGGGTTATGATTATGATATGATAAGTTTAGGTGAATTAGTCACTAGAGACCCACTCTTCTTACAGTACACGCACATTGTTTAAAGAAAACCGAACAGAATTATTACTTTGAAGGATGTATATGTATATTTATTTTACAAAAACTGAGTAGGAGGGGTGATTGAACTCTAGGTGCAAGGAAAGTGACTTTTACTATAAAAATTGACGTGTTTCCTGCCAGATACGACTTGTCACTTTGTGAGCATTCATTACAAACTTGACTTTGATGGTAGGGAATGGAACATAAAAAGTTTTAGTTTTTTTCTTCTCAGGTTCACTGTTCACTATTAGAAAATTTCGATTACTTATGGAAAGTGTAACATAACATACAGTATTCTCTTGAAATAGTAAGCTAAAACGTGTTGCATCAACACATTTGAGTTTTCTATTTACCTTTGTATACCTATGTGATATCTGCAGTACCTTGTAAATCTGACACAGGATAGTAGGTCACTTCTACCCAGCAATGATGTTACAGGCCATGAAATAACGAGCGCAGCGTGTCCAATCTTTTGGTCGCTGGAAAAACTTTTTTCTTTATTCATACGTTGTATTTGAATTAGAATAAGAATTTTTATCAACAAACGAGCACATTATCCATTTCAGGGAATTGTCCTAATATCTTTATTCTTTATTTTACTACAGAAGATGCATGTCTTCTATCTTGCATTAGTT
The DNA here is from genome assembly GCA_027743765.1 of Coecobrya sp. COE2. NCBI lineage: Eukaryota > Metazoa > Arthropoda > Collembola > Entomobryomorpha > Entomobryidae > Coecobrya > Coecobrya sp. COE2. Next base: position 7,183 of record JAHZMV010002309.1, on the reverse strand, counting down.
CTCTAGTCGTTCTTCTTATTTCTTTAATAATACTTAAGTGTTTGGAGTGCCATACAAGTTAATTATATGAAATGAAGCAAAAAAGTTAGGAGAGAGAAAAAGAGTTTCACTCATTGTCGTGTTGAATTCAGTCATTTTCATTCTGACTGAGAGACAGACATAGTTATTGTACTTATGTCGCACTTTGGATTATTAAGAATTCCGCCGCTCTATACACTTTCTTTCTCTTTTTATTCTCCTCCAAACTTTGTTCTTTAGTTTAGTTTAGCCTTTCTTCTAGGATACACGTGTAAGCAAGATGATACACACGAATGCTTTATATTCAAAGAAGACTTGCAATAATAATAGTAATAATAGTAACAACCCTTTAACAGTTAAGCACTCATAATTGTGTGTATGGCTATACACTGTGCTACTGAATCTCATCGCATCCTCATCTCATCTGAGATAATGATGATGTGCAAAAAAATCCACCAAAGTTGTTTAGGTACTTTGAAGTAACAAACGGGGAAGAAGAGAAGGCAATTCAATACAAAACTTTGTTCTGTGTGATTATCATTAAAAGAAAAATACTCTAATTAAGAAAAGTAAGGAAGAAAAACTACACCACCATCCATTCTCCTTCTTCGTCTCTGTCGCCCATGAATGAATTAATGTTGTCGTTTGTCAAAGCCTCAATTCTCTTTTTCTCCACATGTGCTTCAGAAACTTTTAAAAGTTTGTCAGATTTTAAAACTATCACCATCGGCAACAACCTGGAAAAAATAAACGGGGGAACGGCAACAAGGGCCACAAAGCGCTGAAAGCATTAAATTTCATGTTCACTTGATTCGGCAAGAGATTGTGTCAACTTGATGGCTTTTCTTATCGATACTTGATGCTAAAATATTTTACTTGTGCACATTTCAACCAAATTGACAGTGAACAAAGGAAAGTGTGGCTATTGGCGTTATCTACAAAGCTTCAGAATTTCCTAGGAAACCAAAAATATTGCAAGTCATTATCAATTTCTAGATAGAATTGTTTATATTATTCCGCTTCATATTCAATTTATGTTCGTTCTTTTCATTTCGAAACGTTAATATTATCGAGCCGTTGATAGGTGGAAAAGTAACTATCCAGCCTGTTTGCCTGATTGCACTGTCGTTGAGTAATGGAATATTTCCTTTTCCGCACTTTTCCTTCTTGTCATTAACATCATCATTATCATTATATTCTCCTCGTTGCAAGAAGTTTTGCCAAGTACTTACATACGTGTATCGTATTTGATCACCTTTCTCTCCTCATCATGTCAATTTCTATAGCAACACAGCAATTTAACCGAACTGACTTATTTTGCGAGAGAAAAGAGTGTGGAGTTACGAAGCAATTGAATGGATAAATTGAAGCAATATTCGCGTTACAGAAAGACGCATACAAGAAAAAATGGCTGCAGTGGGACACCAAGATAGTTAATGGCATGTGGTGATGGTGATACTCTTATTGGGTTTGACTTTTATCACAGTAACACATGCAAGAAGAGAGATTTTAATACCAGAATTTATACGGAAAATAATGTGTAGTACGCATCTTTTCACATATTTTTGTTATATGGAAGGAAATGTGGTAGTACAGCCTTAAACTCCACAGAGCTGCGGCATGCTACGGAATTTTTGTGAGCTTCAAAATGCATTAGCCGTAAGACAAGGAAGAATCCCTACTTCGTCTCTTTCCTTACTATGCTGCTTATGTACCGCTGCTATAAAACAAAGTCATACAAGTTCTCAGTAGCAGTAATAATAGATCTTCCACATTATCTTATCTTCTTGTCTCTTTTTTGCCCTCGCCTCTTTCTCTTTTTTCTACGAGCTCATATCTGAAAACAGAAGGAGGAAGAAAAGAGGATGGATGGCAATTTTAGCATGTAGTGAAGCCAAGGAATTTCTAAATGAGATGATTGAGGGAAATTAATGATCTGACGATTTTTTCCCGTCTTTCCGTCTCGTTTCCTTTCTATTACAAACACATTTTCTTTTCTTTTCTCAACCGCACACGCTCACTCTACACACTATCACACGATTACTTAACTCTCTGTTCCTTCAAATGAAACTTGATAAAGACGAGCAGCATACCATGAACAAACCATGTGAAGCTTTCAAACTTCTCAATTCTCCTCATGGTGGTGTAACGTGTAACCCTTACTTATACTGTTGGCAGGTCAATACATTTTATTTCCCCGTTCCCAAACCACTTCCATTTATACTACCGTGAAAAGTGCGTGTATTACATTTTTACATGCATACCTTTCCAATAGTCGTTTTTCTGGTTAAACAAATCCAATTCTACACTTTTTCTAAAAGCTCACTCCAGTAGACGTGAGCGTAACATGAAGCTAATGCGTTTTGGAAGTTTTATTGGAAACAGACCTTGTCTTGCCATTAAAAGTCTTGGGTTTCATTTCACTTCCATTCCACTGCCTTACTTTCAGCCTCCTGTAAACTCTATTCTCGTGGGCTGGCGGTCAGGCTAGGAAACCAGAAAAGAAAACCAAGGCATTCCGACACACAGGGAAGTTGGAAGAGGCTGATGAATGTTGTAAATATAAAAGGGATCGAAGACTCCAAGTTACAAAATGCAGAAAAACTTCTGATGCACACACATCCAGTCACATTAAAAACATGGGTAGCGGTGCGGTGTAGTACTTCTTCCTTCATTATCGTCATCATCATCAGTACCATTTGTAATAGTAATAGTATTACTAGTGGAGAATCTACTGCAAAACCATTATGCTTGTGCCCAATATACGTAGAGCAAAGTTAGTATAGGTTACATAACAGTTTTCTCCCATTACTTCGCCAACCGCAAATTGCAAATTCTGTGAGGGAAATTGTACAAGGATACAAGGCATGTGTACTGAAAGCTGAGAGAACATCTTTGGAATGTATTTCGATATTTCGAAACCAAGAGTTCTAACTGAACAAAAGTTGCCCAATGAAAGTGGTAGAATGCATAGTTAAATAAGTAGGCTTGTGAGTTTTTCCGGGAAGTTGTAAGTGGAAAATGGAAAGAGAAGTGGTAGCACACGAGGCAGTAGGCTATATAGGAAAATTAACAAAACCACAAAGAGGAGGATAGATAATGGTGTAAACCAGAGAAGAGAAGAAGATTTCTGAATTCCTCAAATGTAATTCAATCTGACTTGCAAAGTGTATGTGGGAGAGAGACAGGAATGGAGAGAGGATGAGACTGAAATGGAACTCATTTTGGAATTTTTGCGTTTGCCAGTTTTCTCTGGTGCTTCTGGTATTCCTCTTCCTCTGCTCAGCACACTTTACAAACACAATTTTACCAGAGTGTTCGGATGACTTGGCCATCCAGAAACGGAACATTGGAAATATAATGACGATGTTTTTGCCATTTGATACTTTAAACTTAACACAGCTTTTTCTGCATCCTTAGCCATTCTTCTGATATTTTTATTTGGAAAAGTTGAGAGGAGGCAGAAGAGAAGAGAATTCTTTTGCTAACAAAGTGAGAGCCACGCACACAATATCTCTGTCTAAGTTTTGACTTTCTTATTAGTAGTGCTATAGCCTGTATACTTACATTCCTGAAAGCAGAAACCTATTTCACGCTCTAACCAGTTGCTATAAAAGGAAATAGTCCAGTAATCTGTGACACCATTTTCAGCAATAGAATTGCAATAGCATTATTGCAAAGCCACTCTTCAAATAAGCGTTCAGTAGTGTTGAAATTTCAAAATTTCAAAAATAGTTTTACATTCAACCAGTGTTCACAATATTCCACATAAGGAATATGTGGACGTAGGTAAGAATAGGTGACTAGGATGACTGTCATGCTTTAAAAAACTATTGAATGTGGTAAAACATAAAAACGTAGAGTGCTATTCAATATGCTTAAGGTTGGACGATATGATAGTGTGGGGAGGTCTTCATGATACTATCACGTGCGTATATGCCATATCCCTATTACTTTAAGTGTGTTTCACCGTAATTTAATATCAGCAAACATAATTGTCCTATAGCCTATAGCAAAATCCTGAAACCCTAAATTGCACTGGCCTCCGATGAAAGGATTATCTTTCCAAGAAAGTTACGAAGACATAAAGCGAGCAAAAGAAAGGCCGCTGTGCTTATCCACTCACGCAAATTCTTGGTTGGTAAGACAATCGAAATGCGCAAACGAATGAGCAAATTGGAAAAACGAACGCGAGACGAGAGACCACAGCAGTGTTTGTGTTTACAAGAGCACTGCGAAACACAAATGCATGCATACACTACTTTTTTTAGTCTACCAAACAATCGTTGTGGCGGAATAGTACCATCAGCAGCAATGGAATGGTAAAAGTAGTGTGTCAGGAATAATGCGAATGTGAATCAATATGTTCTCACATTCAATTTAACAGAACAAAGTGAAAAATCCAGAGCAGCGAGTGGGCTACGTGCGCAAGCCAAGAAAGAAAAACTAGAATAAAAAAGTTTTTTATTGAACAAAGTTGAAAAGTAAAGAGGATTGAAAAAATCTATCCGTGTTGTACACAAACCTATGTAGGTATATGAAGTCTATATTGTGTATTATATCAGCTTACTGTGAGCAACTACCTACAACACAGAATGACGTAGAATGAAATACCACTAAAAGTTATATTATACATATTATACCGTATAATTTATACTTCATAGAGCAATCAGTAAACCAATGCCAATGAAGCATTTTACTATTGCTGATAGTATTCACAAGAAGGTATATGTTCATATTAAACATAGTGCATCAAATTTATGTTCTGGCTAATCTGGACTTGACCTATAACTGTTTGTCTGTAAGTCATACTTTGTACAGATGGTTAAATAGAACACATGCACACTGAGTATATCCGTTGTCACTAAAATTTAGTGACTAAATTCAGAAGAAGTAAAAGTATGACAGAAAAGTTCAAATCATAGATTCAAACTATATATAATCCAAAATTGTATAGCGTATTGCTAGATAATTTTTATAAAACCCAAGACGATCCAATACCCAATTGTTTCTGTCTGATGAGTGCCGTTAATGGCTAAGTCATTAATATGGATTCACACGAAACGTTGTCATAACATTAGACGCTGGATGATGCTTTTTATATTAAACTTGCACCTTCCAGAATTTTCTCAAAATTGTATGAAAATTGATACTAATTTTATGTGATGTGTGAATAGAGAAAGACATTGCTACATTGAAGAAGAGAGAATTTGTTAGCTCATTATTGTCAATATGAATTTTGGAGAATGGAGACTGGAAAGCAAACGAAGTAAATGACGCAGAATTATGCTTCTGTTATATAAGCAGAACATTTCATAACTATCTGTTCTGTCACAAACTTAACGTAAGGATAAAGAATGTGACAAAATCACGTTTGCTTTTGGTTTCTTGGAAAAGTCACATTGAGCCACCCCCTCATTCTCATCATCGTGTCAACTTACTTTCCCTTTTCTTGCGTGTGCACTTTGCAGTACTTTTGTTGCATGCTTTGTGAAAATGAGTGGGATGAGTGCATTTCTGGTTTCACGTCATAAGAAATTTGTAAACGATTGAAATTCAGATTCTCTAAAGTTGCTAGCACGAGTGTCAACAAGGCAAGGGTTTATATAATGCGACGTTCTCTCTACATATCTGCATGATTCTTGGAAACTTTTCAGGGTTTTCCTTCATCTCATATTTTCATAAAGCCAAAAACTTTTTCCAACTTTTTGTTCATCTTGTGTTTGTGGCTAACTACAATTCGTAGTATTATGTAACAATTTTAACTTTCACTTTCTACTAATACGGAATGCAAATGTTACTTCATTTTCAGTCTAGTCAGAAATATCTAATTTAGTACATGCATTCACTATTTAGTTCCTTGACAGGTTTTAGACAGCGCAAAGAAAAAATCAATATAATTTTTTTTAAATAAATCGGTCTCACATCTAAAATGTGATTTTGCCCTTTTTCGTTCCATGTGTAAAATAATACAATGTACATGAATTTGTTTTTAAACAAAAAATCCTAAAGTAGTTTTATTTGTTATTTGTGGCTAAGAATTTCCATTAAAGTGAGACTCAATTTTGTCCTAAATGCTAGTTTCGGTCCGACACTCTAGACTGGCATTCCTATTTTTAAATGAGAAGCCTCGATTCGTGATGGAAATTGCAGTTCAAATGGGTATACTTTTAGCATTTTTGTTACATCATCAAGAAATGCACGAGCATCAAACAAAAAAGAAAGAAATAAGGCTACTTTGTTCGTTACTTTTCTTTTAACTTGTTTCAACTTTTCAAGGTTATGTTCATTCAAAGGAGTTTCTCTTTTTGTTTGTACTGCAGTCATCGTCACGAATGATGCTGATGAAGACGACGATGGTCATGATCTTGCTTGCTGTTTCAAACTGAATTACATTTACTTTCTTTCCTTTCCCCTCTCTCTTGTTCTCTCAACGAATGAGTCTATTGTGCCACTGTGTAAAATTGTAGAAACAAATCCTACACTTTGGTGTGTGCTCTATTTACTTTTAAAAATGAGAATGACTGTTGAACAGTTGGTTGTTCTCAAACTTTCCTCTCTGCTATTCTCAAGAAAGTGGACTAGGAAATAACCATATTTATTCATTCTGGTCGACAGCAGCAGCAGCTTGTATATAATGTACATGTTTGTTCATTGTTCTTTCTCGTCTGCCCCTACAACCTACAATTTGTTTGAGCAAGATAACCACTATACTTCCTTGTCGTCAACTTTTACCACTTTTTGACTACTTCTTGTTTCCATTTCCTTTCCACTTGCTTTTCTTTCTTCTTCAAGAGCACTACATTTCATTTGTCTGATGAATGAGTCAACCGTTATGATGAGAACTGCTGGAAGCAATGACTCTCGTGCTGCGTGGGCTACACACTACTGAAATCCGTTACCTCTGAAAATTACAGGGCACACTATGCGAGCGTTTCTTTTCTTCGTTCATAATAAGTTCAAGAACAGGAAAGTAACTTGTTGTTTTTTGCCTCTTGATTTGTCAAGTGTGCATGTATGCATGCATGGTTGAGTGCATCAATCAGTGAACAAGGAAGGATTTATACACCACGAACTATTACGATTGTTAACTGAAGAAGAAATGAGGGACGTATTCTCACAAAAGCATGTTCATCGAAAATAAAGAAGTAGAGGACAAGAAAGG
>JAHZMV010002308.1:0-11696 GCA_027743765.1 Coecobrya sp. COE2 | reverse complement strand
CCACCATGACCGCCGTCCAGATTGTAGCTGATAAGTGAATGCATTATTGGAAGCACTTCAAACTGAAACCGTTCAAACTTTTTGAATGGGATTTAAAAAGTAATAATAAGCTCAGCCTCATTGGTTTGTTATAAAGGAAGCTAGTATTTAATAAGCAATAAATTTTGAAAGGCTATATATAGCTATTTAGCAATCTTGTTCGCTTTTGCTTCGCAATACAAAATAATAATCGATTACAAAGCGATTCTGTAATAAGCTTTTCCTGCTATTTGTTAAGAAGGTCAAGTATCCTTTCCACTTTCGGTCTTTTCACATTTTCCGTTCCCTCTCTAGTAAGTTCATCATATTTAATCCTTGTGTGCGTTTGAGTTGTTTGTATCAAAATTACTTTGTTTGGTAGTAACTTGAACGAAGGTGAAAGCAAACCTCAGAGATGAATACAATGAATCTTTTGTAATTTATTGGCTTTAATAATGTATCTACCTACTCATTTGAATGAGCTCGAGTGCCATCGAGTCTCACTATCTCACCCTCACCGCTAGACAAAACTGATGACTCAGTTTCTCCAAATTATTCATATAAAATTTAATGAGAAGAGATCTTTGATCTTTTCTAGCTAGCATCTGCTATTTTATATACACTTCTCAGAATAATGCCCATACTAACTAATATGTCAAATAACGCCATGTTATTAAAAATTTATCGCCAAATACTTTATCAAAAGATTGTTCGAGAAATCTCAATTTTGCAACTTTTCTTATTACTCGGTGGTGGCGTGTGTATATTATGCTTTCCTTTCTGTATTATTCGATGATTTAAGATCCCTCTTATTTGAACATCAGCGTGACAGAAAGCCATGAAGAGATTCTTGACACGAGATACTCCTTGACTTTTTTGTTTTCCTCCGTCCCGTAGTGCACGTTTAGAAATAAATGTGTGTTTTCTTTACTTATTTTAGCAAGTGGAGAGGGAAAGTCTAGAGTCGGAACAGCAACAGCAAGCAACCAACTCAAACAATGAATTATCGGTTTTTTGTCGGGATCATAAATCAAACATTTTGTCTTCTCTCCAAAAGCCATTTCGGGAGTGATTTATGATAAGTATGTAAGTTTTTTTGGGGTAAAGACTCATATCGTTTCGTATCATATCATATCATTTTATCATCTACGCATTTAATGCACAAATGTTTCTTTTCGTGTGGTCGTACAAGGTACAATGTCAGAATAATGATTCATGCCGTTATCGGTGCACTACAAAAAATTGCGTGCGTAAACATACACACACGCATTCTTTTTCTCTTTGAAAATACCTACCATCAACATTAATTTTCGGTGACCCCGATGTACTACGCATTACATATTATTTCCATTAAATGTCAACATGAAACACAAGAGCAATCAGAATCAGAGCGTTTACTTACGCAATTGATGTGCAGTTCATCCCTTCAATTGTTAAACAAAAAAGTTACCCCCTTTAACTAAAAATAGCCATACGCTTTAGTTTTCTTAGACATTATTAATCCAAAATCACTTTAGATTTTTCTACAGAAAAAAATCCAATTATCTTCTCTTAACAAGTTCCAATATTTGCCAAAGCATTTTCAATTCCATTCCAGTAATAATGTAACAGTTCAATAGTTTTCGTTTCGTCTAGCCTTGTAAAAAATTTATCATCATTTTTGCACCTGTTTTCAAAAATTAAAGCTTTTTAGCAGATCAAACAAAGAATATTAATGGATGTGCTTTTTCTTATCATCCTAAACCCACTCAAAGAAACTCAATAATGACTTTATTGTACACTCGACTAAATAAAAGATTTTTTCCTCACAAGCACGCCTCGCCGATTTCAATTTATACCTGACTGAATTCCATACGTCTTTCAACCTTCAACGCAACGGCACCGATGGCAAAACCATCCGAAAAGATTTATTAAATGAGAGGGGACAAGCACACATTGTACTTGTACTGAACTTGGTAGAACGAAAATGCTTCCTTGAATTTTTACATAATTTTGCACAAAAAGTAAGCAATTTTGAAGGAGACTACTTTCGCTGTTCACTGTAATTTCAAAACACGACGTAGCTCGACAATATTACAGGGAAAAAGTTTTATTTGTATTTAGGTATATACACCCATTTATTATTTGAACATTCTACTCGTTATATAGCCCTCCATATTATTATACAAACAGCTTTAAAAAGTATATGTGGGGATGCGCAACAGTTCCAGTAATTTGACAGTTTTTCCTGCTAAACATTATATATAAAAAGCTTATATAAAAGTATCTTACAACTGAACCGACCCAATTCAGAAGACAAAAAAGTTGTATTACATGTTATGTCAAACGCTTGAAAAAGTTGGGGAGGCACACTTGAAGTATTTATAACCTTATCGATAGTTTCTTCTTCTTGTTCTTCTTCCTTTTTTCTCTTTTCAACAATAGGAATTGTAAATACAAGGGAAATGGAAGAAGAAAATTGTAGAGAGAGAGAGAGAGGAAGGAAAAAACGTCTTACTCTCTTACTACACAGCCTTTCTGACGTACTCCGCTTTTTCGCTCCGATGAACTGAAATACTACTAGTTTTCTTGCTCTTCTGAGCAAAACCCAATAAAACGACCATAAAGTACAAAGAGGAGAGGAGAAAGAGGAAAAAGTTCATTTTACAGAGTGCTGCAGGAATAAATTTGTAGGTACAATTTTTTATGGGATCTTCTTCATTTTTCAGCAATATTCGTANACACAGCCTTTCTGACGTACTCCGCTTTTTCGCTCCGATGAACTGAAATACTACTAGTTTTCTTGCTCTTCTGAGCAAAACCCAATAAAACGACCATAAAGTACAAAGAGGAGAAGAGAAAGAGGAAAAAGTTCATTTTACAGAGTGCTGCAGGAATAAATTTGTAGGTACAATTTTTTATGGGATCTTCTTCATTTTTCAGCAATATTCGTAGAGATAGTCTTTTTATACATATGTATATGCTCATACTATACACATAAAAATTATTTTAATTTTTTTCTTTCTTTCATTTTCCCCTTTCATGATCTTGATCTGAAAACGGTGTAAAATTCTTCGTAAAGCTCATCAGAGGATCGCTCTTCAGGTTAGTCAGCCAGACACAGTCTGTTGTCCTTTCTATTCTTCCTTTCGAAATTGAAAGGCAACACATTTTTTCTCCTTTCTTTCATAAAAAAGATGCTCCATTTGGAATGCTACCGTTACAAACGAGAAAATGAAGAAGAAGAAAGCAAAGTTTTACTTTTGTATCATTTCATATATAATTGAAATGTAAATTTTCCCACTTATTCTCTGATGATAAAAGCACAAAGATAACTTTGCCCTCTTTACTCTACCCATCTTTCCTTTTATTCTCTTATATGATCTTGTCTTTTCTTACTAAATCCAACATATACTTAATATTAATAACTTGAGACATTTACGGTTGCATTCGAAAACGGAAGTAATGTATAAATAGTTTTGGCACGAAAATGGGTGAAACGACGAAAGTTGGGAAAGTAATAATAACCTCTTATACAATTTCATAAATTACATATGATGATTTAACAAACAGAGCAATCAGCTACTATTATTCATGCAGCTTTTATTGTGTAAATGAGCACGAAATATAGAACTCTCTAATTCTCGCTACAAATCTTTCTTTGTACTTTTCCCCCTTTCAAATCTTCACTTATGTACGACAAAACGATACATATGAAATGCAATTCGTTGGTGGATGTGTGTGGAACAAATGTTTTGACGTAAGTAGTAACCCAGTCATGAAAACCTTTCTGTCACACAACAACACAAAAATCATGTCATGTTGACGCTCATCGGTTAGAATAGTGCCTGTGTAAACAAGCTAGTGAAACGCAGCAGGAAAGCTAACACACTTTTCTCCACTGTAAGTGGCCCGTTTTGCTTTCACTCACAGCAAGTCAAATGCAAATTGTTTATAAGAAATGACTAATGCTATATATAGAAATGTGGAAAATCGCTTTGTTCTTCTACGAACAATATTACAGTGTAAATGATAACAAGCTTTTTTCTCTTCATCCTATTCATTTCATTTCATTGTCCATCCGAACCACTACATATTCTATTCATATTTTCGTGGTTGGCAAATTTTTCGCATGTACTAATTTTAATAAAGGCTTACATATTGAAGTCATTGTACCAATTTCTGATAAGACAAAACTACCTACATAGGTAAACACACGGAAATTCTCGCGTTATCAGCATTCTTCATACTTCTGCTTGCCTAGTTCCATCCACCACAGCAAATTTTCCATTTATGAAATTAAATCCCGAAAGAGCGACACGAAACGTCATTAGTTTTATTATGAGCACACAGTCAGCAAGCAGCAGAATGCATATAAAAGAGGCGGATTGTTTAAGCGTTTCTAATGATTTTAGCTTTATTACATTTCTTCTTTGCGCTCATAATAAAAATGGAATACAACATCTATTTATACACGAATTTACTATAGAGCATCCCTGCCATTATCTTTCTCGGTCTTTCTTCCTTTTTACCAGGATCAAATACGTAGTACCTATTCCCCGAAGGATGATGACGGATTACACAGTAGTGCTGTAAATACATAAGACTGTTATGATACTGCTGAACCGTCCGACATCAGAGGATGATACATGCTACAAACTACAACACGATATTACACTTTCCTCCATTTTATAGCATTAACCTCAGGCACACAGAGCGAAGATTCACTCCCATTTATATCTAACTTGCGTATAACCATAAAGTTCTCACTGTATTAAACAAGGTAGCAGGAATATCTACTCAGCCATAGTTGGCGAAAGCTTAATATAAAAGCAATTAAATAAATTCATCATTTCCCCTGCAGCATTTCCTGAAAAAAGTAAATACCTACCTGCGCATTTCATCATGAAGCAAGAAAACGGAAATTAACAGCTATACTATTTTTTTCATTTAATCAAATAATTCCTACTAAATTTATGTAGCAAATGTAGAAAAAATTGGTGCTTTTATGAAAAACTGTTGGAAATTACTTTTTTAATAATTCACAAAGACAGACTGGAAATCGTCATATAAAAATTGCTCCTCGGGCTGTTTGTGCTTTCTCTAAACGCAAAGTAAAATGTAATGTCTACGAATGAGGTAAATATAGTGTTCGCAGTTGATTTGTTTCTTCCCGGATGTGGAGATTTTCAATTTTCTAACTATACTATTTGCATTTCCTTCCATTATTGATACGATTAATAGATATAACAGGTGAAGAAATTAAATTTTACTTCTCACGTAGGTACAATAATAATGAATGTGAATGCACTATAATTATTTTGGAGGTTGCTTTGTTGGAAATTCTCAAAGAAATGAAAGTTGTTTCAATAAGTTTTCATAATTCGGGAAGAAGATGCTTATTGTGATTGACTGCTATTCTTCCATTTTACGTCACAAAAGGATAATAATAAATTGAAATTGAATACTATACTTCCCAATTTCCAATAAGAAATCAAAATGATGAGCCAAAACGATCAAGCAGAGAATACGTTTCATTAGTTATGGAAAACTCGTTCAAATTTCAGACATATTTTTTTGTCAGATGAAATAACATCATTTCCAGACTTTTCAAAGAAAAGGTCTTCAAACTTTATTGACATTTGAATAAATGATGTATAATTGCGTGGGTTGTGCATAGGCACGTCTGTAAATCCTGTGTCATAAATAAGTGTAGATAGATATTGCGCTGTCTACAGATTTTAATTTTAATTCCTGCAAAAGTATCACTGTACAAACAGGCAGAATAAATGACATTTTGAACAAATGCTGAAGCACATAATAAAGCTTTTACATAAAAAAGTAAACATGAGTTATGAAGGAATTATGAAAAATTCCCAGAATAGATTTTAACTACTTTTAAGTGAATTCATAATAAATGCGACACCCAAAATAGTTGCTTTTTACTTTCACCTTCACTTAAACAATATGGTCCCGTTTCCTAAAAGTCCTCACACACATGCTTGCATAATAAATGTACTTTATACTTATTATATTATTAATGGAACAAGTTCTCTATTGTAATTTTTGGGGAACAAAAAACTTTTTCCTTCTTGCTTCTCTCTCACTCTCGCCGGCATAACGTAACATGTTAAAATTACTTTGCTTTTGTGCAAAAACTAGTGCATGCTGACGCTCCATAATAATATATTCCAGAGCGGATGCGTTATTATATCAACCTAGCTCAAAAGTTGAATTATGAGGCTTTCACAGAAATCCTTGGATCAAACAAATAACGACCCTAAAAATCTGCCGTGATGCGCAATTTGGCGATGCGCCACTTCCCTGTACCCGTATGATGACACACTATGCTTATTATTAACTTGCTCTTGCTTCGCTGTCAAGAAACGTGAGCTGGTTATAAAATCGTCCTGTCCATTTTTTTCAAATACCTATTACTTTCCAACTATAACGGTAGAGCCGGTCATTGAATTTCAATAACAATAAAAAATGGAAATCTCTAGCGAGTATGAGCACAACGAACTAACTATTTATTACGTTCAATTTGCCTAACAGACATGAATAAATAAGTATAATATAATGTTTAGATATGCAAAATAAGGATGCAAGAATGCCTGCTGTGTAACATGTGCTGTGTGCTTCATGCTCTATATATCTTGAATCTTGATACAATTTTCGTACGAAAATGATTGTGATGTTTATTCAATTTCGATTTTCATGTAATAGATAGGAATCTCATTCCATACAATTCTAGTCAGTAAATAATTCCTGGAGATAGTCGCTCACTCCGGAACGGAGATTTGAAATGGTGAAAGCGTACAACAATGTTTGTCAAGATTCACAATGTGATGAAATAAAGCATAATGACAGGACTCAAAAATGATACATACCTACTTATACGCTATATATCGTCATCCTGAGGAATGGGATAATAGTAAAAGTTTTCATTCCTCTTTCTACCGTTAGCTCTTCATTTTTTGAGGGATGCAAATGATGCGTTACAAAAGAAAAAGGCATGCCCCTATACCTATGTACGTATTATTAGGATTAAACAGCCTTGAGCCTGCAGGCAGTTACCACATGTGCCTACTCAAAACATATATACACATTCACAAGAGGAAAGAGAAAGTTGGCCAACTAATAATTGTCAAGTGCTGTCAAAAAGAGTAATTTGTCAGAAGAAGTTTGTGTGACACATCCCTTCAATCTTTTAATGCATATGATTGGGCCTTGTTATTATTAGTATAATACTTCTTGACAAGTTAAACTTGCCTATAAATAACCACAAGTGTACATAGTTTCCAGTTCTGCATAATGTGTTTTGCATAAGTATGTGTAACGGAATCATTTTATTATTAAACACGTACGCATATTATATGATCATGCATGATCTTTTACATACACAGTCAGAAGTAGCATCTGGGCTAGTTTTTCATCCAAAAAAATTTGTAAAAAAAGAATAGCTCCACTTTACTGTTCTTCCAACAAGTATACACACGAGGAAGCCTGGTGAATGCATTAAGTCTTCACTCTTCTTCGTATTTCTCGCCATGTCATAAAGATGACATTACCAATCTATCTTTGTAGTCTGTTGGACTAGTCCAGTCTTACCTTGTTAGTTCATCTGTTTCCCTTTTTCTTCCTTTGCTAACTAGGCCAACTTGTTTTTTACATTTGTATACTTTGCAATGCCTAAAGAGAAGCACGCATTCGTACTGACTTTCCTTATAAAATAGGTATGTAAGTGGAGCACGTGTTGGCAGTGGCAGTGTGGTGATGTGTTATGCGTAAGCTTAACCTCATCACAGCCATGCCGCATAAATAAGAAACTACGACTATACATGCATGAAGAATGATGATGACGAGGACAGCGCCCTTCATCTTTTGCCTATTTTCTTTACGCATACCATCATAAACGTCAAAATGGTTTGTAGAAGAGTACGCATCAAAAACATTCCGATACAAGCATATATAGAAGTAAAGAACATGTCAAGCAAAAGATTTAACTGCGCGGGCGAGCAATGGTAAGGGAAAGTGGTGATGGTAGGAATAGCGGGGGTGGTTAGGATAGCGGTTTTAAGTTGGTAAATGGGAACATAAGTGACATCACATAGGATCCTCTTCATTTTTATTTCCTTTGTCTATCCTTGTAAATGTTAGGTATTAAGGTATTAGAGCCATGTATTGCAGCGATGAAGCATGTGAGTGTGCAAAATAAAACTGAACTAAGCCAGTACGCCACAATAGTTTTGTAGGTATTCTGCCCAGAAAAATAATAATAATAAAAGGCCGGCTTCTTTTGATTTATAGAAGAAGGATGCAGTGTACTAAAAACTTGAAAGGATGTCCCCAAGGAGCAACTTCTGTGCTATATGCTTTACCCTGCGTATTATTATTATTTATATTCAACTTATATATAAAATACCAAAGTAAGCATGGATGTAAAATAATGCCAACTTTCATCTCAAAATGTTCTACAACAGCAAGTCCAACACAATTTCCGTGCATCTAATGTGTTGAATGTAAAATTCTCTGGTTTTCCACAGAGGATTTTCGCGAGTTTCTCTTCTCTCTCTCCCTCTCTCAAGAAAAGGAAAAGGAGTTTCCTTTCTTCAGCCTGACATATTTACCAAGTAAAATGGCAGTGTGTGTGTGAGTATGCAAAGCTGAGAGAGAAAGCCTACGCACATTTCGCACTTGTTTCCCTTTTCCTATTATGTATCCTTCCTTTCCCTCCTTTGGTCTTCTTTCGCCTCAGAAGATGTGCATAACAAAAGTATTCCGTTCCATCATCATAAAAAATAGAGAAAACCTGTAAAAACTTTNATTTTCGCGAGCTTCTCTTCTCTCTCTCAAGAAAAGGAAAAGGAGTTTCCTTTCTTCAGCCTGACATATTTACCAAGTAAAATGGTAGTGTGTGTGAGTATGCAAAGCTGAGAGAGAAAGCCTACGCACATTTCGCACTTGTTTCCCTTTTCCTATTATGTATCCTTCCTTTCCCTCCTTTGCTCTTCTTTCGCCTCAGAAGACGTGCATAACAAAAGTATTCCGTTCCATCATCATAAAAAATAGAGAAAACCTGTAAAAACTTTTTCTGCTCTTGTACTTGCTTACGCACATATCCCAAAATTTCAAACAATGCCACCTTCTAACTAGCTTGCTGGTAAGTTCATAATATATTCCTATAAAATTTTTCTGCTCAAAGCAAGTGAAATGTACAGTTGTGGATGTAAAATGCAATAGTGCGTGTATAATGCGAATATGTATGTATGTGTGGCACTGGAGAAAGTACAGAAATCAACAAAAATGTTTTTCCCTTTTCCCCTACCACACATTCTACCCACATCCACAATTTCTTATGAAAAACGATAAGAAACGACCGAGCATAAAAACCTGCGCTAAGCTGCTGAGAAAGAAATTTACAAGAAAACGAAATTGCAAGGGAATGATGTTCTTTGCCAGTAGTATAAATAATAGAGAGTGGTGGAGGATGGCAGCATGTAAATATTCCTCTCTTACCGTCGTCGCCACATAAACTTGTGGTGTGGGTATACAAAAGGGAGCACAAGATATGATTATTATATGCTTTTTGAGGATGTACATACTCAGACGCACACACAAATGAAATGAAAATTCTTAGTCACGAATTGCGACTTTGGACTGTGTGCCAAAGTTATCATCATCACGGATCACGGACGTTCTGTCGGACAAGAGCAAATAAGAAAAGGAGTAGTGATGAAAATGAGAGCATGCAAATAATATCATTTCATTGCCTGGGTTTTACGCACTTTCTCCAGACCCACAATCATTCTCTACACTGCATATTTTCATTTTCTTTTTTTCACTTCAGTAGACTATTGCAGATTGCAGTAGTACTAGTAGAAGTAGATTCGGCATATATTTTCGAAAAAAATGAGAGCAGAGAAAGCAGTGGCCCAGGAAAAAAGAGAGAAAAAAGCTCAGGAGTAGTCGTAAATAAAGAGGAAGGTAAGTAAAATGTTATTATGATCGCTCCTGACACAAGAAATTGTTATGGGGCACATTTTCTGATTGTTGTAAGTACCGCTATTATTATTGCCTATTATACCTACGCACTTTTTTCCAGGAGACTTACACGTGTGCAAGGGAAAAACCCACAGCATACCTTTTTGCACGTAGTCTGCTGTCGTCACTATTGCGTAACACTACAGTAAAGAACATTTTATGCATTCTGTATTTCCCATTGAAAATACACAAGTCGTTAGTCGTTATCATCGTCATTCTCTTCCTCGCCTCGTCTACAGTCCTCTGTCCTTAATAATACTTTTCCTCTTTACCTGAAAGTGAGAGAAAGGAAGACAGACAAAGGCCATTACATTTCAAACAGCTATGGCTCTAGGCCTCTATTATTCCTACATACTTATTATTACAAGAAGTAAAAAGGAAAAACTTTTTCATGTCCAGAAAACTTCCGGCTTTGTACAGAACGAGAAGAGGTATTCTTGACTTTGTTCTTTCTGGAACGCGTGTACGACACTCTATATGGAGCCATCAAACCGTTATACCAATTAACGAGGAAACTTGCGACTTGGAGGAAACAAGCACCGTGGTCTTTTGTTTTGTTACAGGTGATATTAAATATGTTTGTTATGAAAAAGCCTCTAGTTGCTGCCTCCAGCTTGCCATTATAGCTGTAAAAGTAGCAAAATACTTGGAAATGGCGTAAATAGAAAACTCTATAGAACATCAAAAAGTTACATGAACGGGAGCGTGCATTTTTAATATAAAAATGTTAGACAAAACATTAAAAGCTAGAGAAAACCAGAAGAAAGTACACGAACGAAAAATTAGTGATTCTAATGTACACACACACAAAGAGAGAGAAATTACATACATAGGCATTTCCGCATGGGCACAACCGTGGAATAATAAATGGAGATTTTGCATAAAATTCGTGGAGCATGCTGTACATGCAAAATAAGGGGAAAGTTATAAGAGAGTGGAGTAACTTATCAGTCGAATGCACACTGAGATTTTAGCAATAATTGTGCTGGAGTATGCACAAGTTTTATGGAAGTTTATAGTGTTCAGTGAGGAGGATCTCGGCTATAATATTGAGACTCGAGACCTTGTTAAGTGTCCCGGATGATTATTATGACGATGATGCAGTTCTAGTTATACTCCAGCTATCATCGTCGTCAATTGTATGTATACCATGCCAATGAAGTGGAATGATTCCAGAGAAGAAGCAGTTGCACGGGTTGCAAATATTTGGGTCATAGAGAGAGAGAAGCAGAAAATGATTAGGCATGACGGGCTAGTTCTTCTTCGCCAGGAAAGTGTTCAGCCCATCCATTATATTTCTAATCTCTTTGCTGACATTCCAACTCAGTGAGTTCTGTAAGTTCCATCGCCGGATATCAGTTTCATGATGAGGCCATCATAACACTGACTTTATAGACTACTGATCATACTACTACTACTGCATTCTATAAAACTCTGTTTTTGACGATGATGACGACCATGTTAGACGATCATGTTGATGTTTGGCAGTAGTGGGAAGAATAAGAAAAGAAGCATAACTTGATGAGAGAGAATACACGTACCTAGTTTACTATTCTTATTCCTCGTTTTCCCCATATCCCAATCCACGTTTATTTATATTCTCTTATTTTTACGTCTTCCTCTTCGCTCACTTCCCCACCATCTGGAATCCGCTG
>JAHZMV010002307.1:0-15686 GCA_027743765.1 Coecobrya sp. COE2 | reverse complement strand
GTAGTAAATTAAATGGAAGGGGAAAGAGTGCTGCTTGACTAATTGGATTGTCCGGAAAGTTTTAGCAACTTTCTCTCTGCTTGAGAGTGCCGTGTCCTGTCTGCTGTTTAATCAAACTACATAAATAAATAAGCTGCAATAGTTTTTGCTTTTGACCATATTTCCTATTCATTGGCCCATCTTTCTTGTAGATGAGGAAGTAATGGTGCTAACGCTATTGCATCCGTTTTCTAATTAATTCTTACTGATTCACTGCAAAACTCAAATTGCAATGATAAACACTGTAAATTAATTACAGAAATAAATGTATAAACAACACTGGACTTTCATTAAGGCCCTACCCTTTTACGTTATGTATATTCTATTGGATTAATAAAATAAATGCACTCGTACGGTAGCTTGGAAAGTTTGGCGTATTTAACGTTCACATGAATTGAATAATAAATTTGTTTCTCTTTTTGTTGTTTGTTGCAGGTACACAATGGAACGTAGAAGTCTCCAGCCAGAATCCAGAGAGCATAAAAAATGAGCCTTGACAAGAAGGTCAACAATGATGTTCTTTCAAGCTACACCAAAAATGCATACCTACATTAATGATGACGGTTATTCATGATGATGTCTACTGTTATTTGGACGAAAACCAAAAGAAGATGATTGGCTGTCATCTAATCTCTAGTCTGATGACTGCAGCAGTCTGCCCCAGTGGCACTGATGCCGATAGCAAGTGATTTTCGTTGGCGTTATCCCAACGTTCCAGTGATGAGTGCTCCCTGTGGTATTTCTTGTGTTTCGAATTTTGCTCAACAGGTTCCCTTCCTCACCATGATAATCCTCCTCACGTTGATATGGTGCCCTGGTGGTGCTGGTAGTGGTGACACCTCAAGAACTACCATTTTAGTTTCCCCAAATCCTACCACAACGACTAATGGTCCAACAATTCCTGTGAAACATGAGGATCCTTCTGCTGCCGCAGTGAGATCTCCTCGTTCCCCGGTAACTTCCCCTTTTCATGGAAGTGGAATAGGTGGAGCTCGTTCCACCTCAATGAGCAACTATCCTTCACAACAGCAGCCCCCACCTGGAGGACCCCACGGCACTTTCACTGGCGACACTCTTGCCACCTCGTTGGTTCATTTGGAGGTGGTGGCGATTCTTGGAGACCTTTCAAAACCATACGTTGCCTTGTCAAAAACGCTAGCGAGAACGTTAAACGCCGTCACCGCTGCGGATCTTGTCAGTCAGCTAGACTTTCCCGAGAAGAATTTAACGTGGCGAGTGAGAAACTTTTTTGTTAATGATCAAACCCAACTGCCGACTCCCCTCCATCAGGTGGACTCTGGGGGAGGCAGTGGCAGCGGTTATGGAGCTAACGGGGACGACTTTGATGGAGACGAGTTTATTGACGACTATTACGCCTCGGATGATCACGAAAGTGGAGGTGGGAGTGGTAGTGGTTCAGGAGCTCTGGGTTCTTCAAGTGCTCCCCCCTCTGGGAGGAAAAGACCCCGTCGACCGAAAGTGCTGTTTGGACCGATGATGATGCCAAAGTTGTGTCAGTTTTTAAGTGAGACTAAAGCCGTTGCTATTGTCAATCTGATTGGGGATGTGAGCTCGGAACGCCTACTCTCCCTGGTTAGCAAACAGTCGGCTGTTCCACTAATTGGATCTTCCACCTACGCCAGTCCACTGACATTACACGAGGTAAGAAAATCTAATGACGCAATAAGGAAAACATATTAAATGAAATTTCCTTTTTATTAAAGCTATCATTCATCCATCCCCTCCCAAAAACTTTAACGGTTATACCCTTCACCTTCAACACAACATGTCTACAACAACCTAGTGGAATGCAGTACACTTTGTCTCAATGCACACAGAGTGGTATTCCTTTTCTCCAGAATATTTCCTAAAATGTACATCAAAACAGGAAAGAAAGCAACGGAATCCGAATAACTCCTTCCAAAAATGATATGCATGTTATCTTCCCAGAGAAAGCCAGCAAGAATCCACCTACAACTTTGAATCTCTCAAAAATGCAATTCTACCACTTCAAAAACATAACCGTCTGAATTTTAAGTTGAATGTCATAATAATGCGATGTAATCAAATGTAGTAAGTCGCTGCTATTATGTAATGCAACGAGCGAGTAGTGTGCATGTAGCTAGTAATATCTTTCATCATAATCGTAATGAAACGTCAGTGTGGACTCACTCCCTCCACGTTCAAAAAATTCCTCCTTCTTCCCTGATATTTTTCATCTTTCAAAAAATGCTGGAGTGGGAGTGGAGGCAAGGTAATGTAAAAATGTAATCAGCAAGAATCCACCTACAACTTTGAATCTCTCAAAAATGCAATTCTACCACTTCAAAAACATAACCGTCTGAATTTTAAGTTGAATGTCATAATAATGCGATGCAATCAAATGTAGTAAGTCGCTGCTATTATGTAATGCAACGAGCGAGTAGTATGTGTGTAGCTAGTAATATCTTTCATCATAATCGTAATGAAACGTCAGTGTGTGGACTCACTCCCTCCACGTTCAAAAAATTCCTCCTTCTTCCCTGATATTTTTCATCTTTCAAAAAATGCTGGAGTGGGAGTGGAGGCAAGGTAATGTAAAAATGTAATTGAAGGAATCTGAAGTGGGAACGTTCATACTATACCAACCGGAGAAAGCTCCGCTATAACCGTTATAATAATTTAAAGGAAACGAAGAACAAAATGAATCTCGTGAATTTATGAATGTTTCCTATAAAAAGTGCACACGTTCCTTCCCAGAAAAAAAATTTTCTCGGAGAGGAATGAGACGGCAAGACAAATAGACTCTTTTCTCCACTTGTCAGCCATGAATCAACATGCAACATTCCCCCTCCATCAGGATAATCATCATCAACAACAATAACAGCAGCAGTAGCAAAGAAGAAGACCGTTACCGTCCAACTGGAAATCACAAACAGAGAGAGAGAACCAGACGAAACCAGTTTTTTTTCCCTTGTTTGCCAAACAGATAGCTGGAGAGAGAAAGTACAACTTTGGCCATAGAGAAAAAGAGATCTCCATCTGTCTGTTTTCTGTGGTTTGGGTTTTCTAGGAAATGACGGACGGGCCCACGGGAGACTCCATCCAGAGCACCAGCTAAACAACCCACCACCAAAATTTATATACGTATATCCAGATTTAATCTTTTCTCTTCCACTTTTTCGGCTCCTAGTCCAAGATGCAGCAGCATCCAACAAAATATCATAACGTTTTACTCCCAAAAAACAAGCTACCCATCACAGACAGCAGCAGTGATAATAATATGCTGATGATGATCATCCTCACGGAAAAATCCAACTTTTCAAAATAAACTCTCACTCAAGTAATGTGAATCTGTCACTTTTTTTCATGATGGGCAATCCTCCCTCTTCTGCTGACATGTCTGTGCTACTTTACTCTTTCCAACAAAAACACTCACGCAAGCCAACATAATCATTTTTACATGTAGTAAGTATTTCCAACAAAGTGGAATAACACACCACACACTAGCTACACAGTATAATAAATTGTCCGTCTCCCGCTGTTTTTTTTTGTGGCATCAAGAAAATAAAATTGTCTTTCTTTTTATTTTTCACCAAAAAAACCTAACTGATGAGAGCATTGCCGCTTGTATAGCTTTTGATTCTCTTTTTCTTCCTGTCTGAATCAGATATGATGTTATTTTTTCTTTGGAAATTCAGATCAGAGATATTTACACAAAAGGACAATGCAAATACAATTGCTATTGTTGTGGGCAAAAAAGTAAACATTTTTTTTCCTTTTTAAGCCGCTGGCTGATGGCAAAAAGGAAAATGGAACATGGCAAAATTGATTTTGGTTTGCAAAAATGCTAGACAAACCTCATATTTCCATGATGGTCTACTCTGCCACCTGCCACTAATGTTTTTGTGGGGCAACACCAGTTGTTTTCTACAATTTTTGCACGTGTTCTACGTGTTGGCCTATTTTGTGGAATTTCATCTGTTTTTGGAGAATTTTCCAAATTTTTCACGTGCTAATAAAAAGTAATGGATCCGTACGTTTTTGGTATGATGATGATGCATTTAACAGAAATGGAAATTGAAAGTGTCCATCTTGCTGCGAATTGCACGTAGGAACCGCAGGCAGCATTATTTCATTTTCGGATGATACCATCTGCTCTTGTTGTAATATCAGTCATCTGCACCAACATTACATGTTCGTGCCTTTTACCATTTCGCCACAGAGAGAGAAATATGAGATGGATTTCTAGGAGACCCGGGATGTCCGTACACAGATCATCACCACAATTTTCATCATCAGCTTATTTTCTTCCACAGGCTACTCCCGTCTTGTTGACGAGACTGCTACTACTACTACTCCTGTTGTTGTTGTGTTGTGGGAATGGACATTCTCCATAAGTTATTTTCATCATCCGAAAATGAGTACCATGTTCGGTTGGACGATGGACGTTTCTCTTTTGCGAAAAAAAAATATTTTAGTACAAGCAGCACGTACACAGTATCCATTTCATCTGGTGGCGGCGGTCTGTGTGAGTAAGCCGTTTCTGCACACGATGAATGGTAAAAGTTTGCTTTCTCCATGAATACCATCACTATCGCCGCAACAATAGGTCTATGACTTGTCTGCTGTGTGTTGTGGATGATGATGAGATGTCGGCTCCAAGTAACCCACCTTGTATGGTTTTTTTACCCTGGTGAAAGTGATTCCTCTTTCTCTATGTGTGTGAGTCCATATACAAAAAGAGAAAGTCCATAAGAGAAAGTAAGCAAAAAAATGTGAAAGGAAATGAGAGGAAAAAAGAATCGATTTTCAATAAAGACTTTACTTCTTCTTCTCCTCTCGGCTTTCTCCTACTCATCTTTATCCGAAAAATAACAAGGAAAAGAGATATGTTTCATGGAGAGCAATCCGCGTATTAGCAAGTGAAATCTATATACCACCACGTAGCCTAGTAGACTGCTTTCACCACCACCACCATCGTCCCTCTCTTTTTTGGAGAAAGCAGACAAGCAGAGAATAATATGTAGTAGGATTTTTACAGAAAGACTTCTTCTTCTCCTCTGCTTATACATAAATGTGTATACATTCTCATGGTCCAATGAGGAGAAAAGCGATGAAAGCAGAGAACAGAGAGAGAAAGAAGAAAGAAAACTGTAATAATAATAGTTTTACTTACTTCTCCAGCCAGATCCTTTCTTTTTCTCCTGCTTTCTCCACACGGATTCCTCTTGCTACTTTCACTCCTTTTTTTCATTTCATTCCCCATGTGTGTTTGGCTTCCGGCTTTATTTAAGGCGTACACACACACACCAGCCAGAAGAAATGTAGCTGACGTTATGTACGTACCCAAAAAAATAAAATGCAGGAAGAGAAAAGGTACGTTACAGTCAACAACATTGAAAATGTTCCTTCATCTCCGTCCAATCCAACCGAAATCTTTCAATATCATGTGGGCATGCACATTTTATGACCATGTTCCTTTTTTACTGTATGTGTTGTCGGGTCGAATCTTTATTTATTTCTTATCGTCGAAACAGCTATATCCCAAATATTGCTTGTTACTACATATCTCATCTTCCCATTTTTTTCTCTTCCGAATGGGAAAGTGAACGGGAAAAAAAGGATTTTCTGTTGGAAAATGTTATTACTGAGCTATTCAACTGCTCTATACCATACCATCATATCATCACCACCGCCACCGCCACTGTTCTCTCTCTCTCTCCTTTTTTGACAGCACACATCATATCATCATTTAACTTTGCTCGTTATAAGGAAAAAATAGAAACTGTCTGTCTGCCTGTGTGTCACTGTGAGTAGAAGAGCGAAGATGAGAAAAGGAGAAAGAAAAAGGCGCTTTTTTGTCTTACTTTCTTTCTTTCTTTGCGTCATTCCTGCCTTTGAAACTTTCGTTTCTTTTTCGAGGTCGTTCCCTTGGAAAGGAAGGATGATGGAAAGTTGAAGAGTGTGAGGTAGGCCATCTGCAAAAAAGGGAAAAATTTATTTGACGGAGATACTGCTTCTGTTGCTGATGATGATGATGCTATCATCTTCATCCTTTTGATACTTAAATGGGTTTATTACGTCAAATGCATATAAAATGTTACACAACCAGAAAGAAAGAGTGAAGGACTTGGGAAAGCGATAATAAAAGGAAAAAGAAAAAGAGATAATATATTCTGGAGATTGTCGAGGACAGTGAGATATGGAGCGACACTTAATCTAATGGATGGGTTAGGTGATACGAGTGAAAAATACGTAACATACAATGCGCAGATTTATTTCTATAAGGAGACTGGCTGAAATGTCAATGCAGCACCAGCAGCAGTTGATTTGCAATTTATATTTATTATGACAAAGTGTATTTTTCTCTTCTTTATTCTTAGAAAATGATCCTAATCTAAATGCCATTTGAGTTAAAGAGTGCATCTGCGAGTGAGTCCTGTAATCAAACCAAAGTTAATTTAAAATATGACTAGTGAATGGTTATGATGAATGGCAGGATAATTATAATTGTGCTCTTATTTTCACCCACGTACTCTAATTCAAATCATGTCTGTCTATCAAATAAATAATGGCTGATATTAGAGTAATGGATAATCATAATCATGGACCAAACTAATTAGTAATTCAGAATCATCATCATTTTTGTATCTAGCTTATTAGCCTGGCTATTCTCTTCTGTATAGGATAACAATAATTTATAAAAACTAAATCGGGAAAATGTGTAGGTATTATTGTGCTATCAAAAACTCGTCAGAAAAGAATGGCCGTAATAAAAATAAATATTAGCAGAGACTATATAATAATATGGAAATGAAGTAGAGAGAGAGGATTTGGATGGAAAAATTCCACACACACACAGCTTATTATTATGCATATTCACGACTTTCTCTCCGCATTCAGCAGATATTCCTTTTCTATTCTTGTAACTTTCTTTCCCATTCCACCAGAGTCTTTTCTAATAAATCCAACTAGGGAGCCGCTCACTTGTCAATTTTCTCGCAATTTATTCTAAATTATTGGACTACTCCTCTTCTTCTTATTCCCGTCCTCTTTCTCTTTTTTCGCAATAATAATACTAGAAAAGTTGGGAGTTGCCTGTGAAAAGTATAATAAAAAAGTTCTCCAGCTCAGAGCTCTGCTCCTTATTTCCCTAACCAACGTACAAACTTCTTTATTGGCTTTTATGCACATCCTTTTCCACCATCATCGTCATCAGCATCCAATATCATTCCATTCTTCAAGTCAGAAATAAAGATGGGCAGATAGGCAAATGAAAATGGAAAGGAAAAATGGAAGAAAAGCAACAGTATTTGATGTAGGTAGAGAATTATGTTGGCAATATAGAGTACAAAGTGCATGATAATTGTAACTTTTTCTCTTTCTAAAGATATGCCTGTAAGAATAAAACTGATGGAATATTACCATGATATTGTAGAACGATGAGTGCTGCAAAAAATATTATATTTTTATTACCAATACACTCGTCGTCATCGCGTCTTCTCATGGGATCCCATCCAGCTTTCTATAATGATCTGTCATGTCAAAAAAATAAATAGAAAAACAAGTTGAAATAAAATAACGTTAGGTAGGCTTAACGTTAGCAACATTTTCTCTGACAGCTTTCTCCCACGAAATTTTTTTTTATTTACACCTGAATTTTCAAAAACCGAGCATTTTGTAAGCAGAAAATAAAAAAAATGAACGAAATGTACTTTAAATTGTTTTACTGCTTTGGGGAAAATGGTGTAAGCAGGTATTTTCTGCGGTGGTAGTAATTTGATAATAATCTGACTACTGCATTTTTAATCGGATTCCTTCATAAAATTCGATTTGTACCAAATTTACGATGCACTTTTTCACTTAAACTTTTCTCTTTGCTTGCTCTTGTCTTTTTATTACTTTTTCGGGTAGTTCCTTATTTTTTTGGAAATGAGGTTCATTCATCTTCATAAATGCGCTTGTGCCTGTGAGGATTTCCTATGAAATGCAGGCTGGCTTGGTTTTATTACAACCAAATAGCTTGAAACACATAATATTAAGGATATGACAATGTTTGTCCGCGCGTCTTTATTTGCGGTTGTTACCTCTGTCCACAACCACAGGTTGAAAAATCTTCAGCTACGTTTTTATAGTCGTGGGTTTCCACTAAAAACTTAGTTTTTATTGCCCAGATGGAAAATGGGCAAAAGACTTGAAGAAACAGCAGGTTCTTATTGTTACAGCGACTTTTTTTACTGGTTCAGCAGCATAAGCATTTTTTGCCCATTAAACTTAAGCTAAAAGTGCATAGCGAGCGAGCCATATATTTCCAGTGACTATTCACAACACACACGCTGTGTTTACACAGGAGAGTGAAAGCAAGAAAGAGCTTCTTAAGCAAGAAGAAAGAGCAGAAGATTTTGCTTGTCTCTATGAACAAGATAGGATCTCTATGAAGCCAAAACCAACTCAGCTTGCTTCTGTTTTATTCATTGCATCACCACCACAGTATATACAGCCTATAGAAACATTTCCAGTTTTAAACGGCAAGTAAAATACACACAGGCCATAAATTCCGATGATCATACCTCCTCTCTCTCTCTCCACCTTATATATTCTTCAACATTCTTGCTTGTTACTATACTCCACTAACGTCACATTCCCTTTTTCCTTCGGCTATGCTAGTCATTGTCGTTTTGCTTGAAGCAGAAAAATTATTTACCCACCAGGGCAAAAGCTAGTGCAGTGTATATTTCTTCCCACCACCACCGCCCTTGATTGATGACACAAACGGACGGTTAGTTGGTTCTTAAAAATGGATGTTTGCTTGTGTGCAAAATGCTACTGGTCCACATTTACACTCTGTCCTGATGGACATCACATGAACATGACAATGCTCTCCTTCTACTAAACCTTGTCGCTGGATCGGAGATATAAAGTATAGCACAGCATGTTTTTGCAAAATTATACTGGCGAATATAAAGATAATACTTTTTGTAGAGAGATACCATCAAGCATCCCGTCACTCATTTCAACTTTAGAAAAAAATACTGTGCGAAGGAAGAAAAGAACGGGATGGTATAACGCTCTTCCTCTGCTGCTTTTCTAGAAAATGGGAAAGTCATCGGGGAATATTTTTCTTTCTCGGTGAATATCAACTTTCCTTCCGCTTGTCTAGCTATCGCCCACCGCCGTCTTTGCTAGAAAAGTAGCATTTTCAAAGCTTTGTCTTTTCTCTGGTGAAAGTTGTAGAGAAGAAAATGGGAAGAAAAGAGGATGTCCTTCATTTCTTCTTACAGACTGTGTCCGGGTCCACATTATTATTACTAGACGAACAAGAAAAGAATATCCGGAGTTTTATGGAATTTATGAGAGTTTAGTTTAAGGTTTGGGTGGATGCATCATTTGATATTATGTAACATCCTTCGTCCCTTCTTTCGTCGTCTGGATGGGAAAAGCGAATGCGCCAAGGAAATCGTTAAGATAGAGGAATCGTCTCGTGTTGCTGGATATATGGTGGGAGAGAAATAAAGATAAAAAGTGTCAACCGAGAAGATGGAATATTATGATTATGATGATGGTGATGGGAGTGACAATTTTTGTGTCAAAGGAAAACAAAAGCGACAGTGGAGGACAGTGTGACACGGTATAAACTGAACAAGAAATTGTAGTTCTGTAAAGTGCAATGGACCGTGGATTTATAACTGCTGCGGCAGACAGACAGACAGGAGAAAATGTGATGGGGACGATGTAATAAAAAATGTGTACCTATTTAACAGAGAAAGTGGGACACAGATGAAAAAGATACAATTTATCGCATTCCAAAATTTTCCCAATCCCAACATGTCATTTGTGATCTGTTTACGTTAGATTAACTGTGATGTTTAAAATTGAATTGCTTTTTTATTTGTGCTGCAGGACAAGGACGATTTGTACGTGAGTCTGTCTGCATCCGTCCGGCATTTCGCCCGTGCCCTGGGTCACCTTCTAGTTTACTGCCACTGGCATTCCTTTTCATGTTTTGTTTGACGATTCGCCTTCAATCATTGACACGCAAGGTGCTTGGGAAGAGGTGCTTAGCCAAATGACAACGGTTATCGATTCGCCCACAATTTATGGCACATCTCCAGCCGCTAGGAGATCCAGTGGGGTTAGTGGTGGCGGTGCTGCGGAGGTTGACTCTGGAGTCGTGGTGGATGAGGACACGACAAAGGGAAATTTTACAGACTATGACTACGAGAATGGGGGCGGTGATCACGAAGAAGAATATCCAGATCCCATCCTCCATCCAAATTACTTAACGATAAAAACGAGAGACTCACTCTCTGCCTTCCGGGCGCTCTCCGAGCTGACGAAAGCCACGCAAGGGGTTATCGTACTGCTTTGTTCGGAGAGGTCCACCATGCAAGTGTTCCACGCGGCCAAGCGGCTGCGAATGCTCAATGGTGACTATGTATTCATTTTAGTTGGACAATACAATGAGGTAACCGCACAACTACTCCAGATTAATTTTAAAGCAATTACAAATTCATGAGGCGATTATAATGTTTCTAAATTGTTTTTTTAAGTTCGAAACTGTACCAGACTGGATTCCAAGCGGTGTGCTGGCCCTTCGCAGTCCTCGCAAAGCACCCATTGGAAAGACGCTAATGAAAACAACAGGGAAACTGTTAGCCTCTGCCGTGACCACAATCAAGGATGAGCCTGCACCGTTACCTCCGCCAAGCCCGTCATCACCTGCCAATAAGAATGGGAATAATGGGAACGGCAACAATAATAATAACGGGGATTACTACAACGGCGGTGGGGGCACAGTGCCAAGTGGTGGTGTATTCAGTGGCTTCACAAAGCACGACCTGAGTCGACTGGGGCCAATTAACAAGTTAACACCCGGAGGAGCAAGTGGTGCTAGTGGCACTCTTGGGCTCAATCCCTTTCTACTCCCACCAGGTAGCCGACTGCCAACAAATAACAATAATAATGATAACGGCAACAATAAAGGGACAAGACTTATGACTTTTGCTACTGCTGGTGGTGGTGGCGGAGGTGGCACTGGTTCAGATGGTGATATTAGCATGGTAGACACACCAACTCAGCAAACGGAGCTGCCCCCACCGCAGACATTTCTCAGTCTGTTGGAAAACCTGAGCAACGTATCCTGCTGGAAAGAACAAGAGGAGGATTATCAAAACAGAAAAATTGTCTCCATGGCCATTACAAGGTATATATGTCCGCTTACAAAAATCAAAGCTCTTGTTTAACTCTTTGAATTTCCCTATCTCCATGCACGTGCATTAGTGTAATTCTCTGCTTCCAAAACCAAAAAGGTATAAAAAAAATGACCAGTCTAGTTTGTAAGGTACGTACATTTTATACGTGAAGTGGCAGACTGAGAGTGTACCACCACACGACATCACCACACTTTTTCTTCATTCCCTCGCGTGCATTTGTCATTTACAAGAGCTCTCCAGAGAGACAGAATATATTTCCTGCTTTCTCTCTCTCTCTCTCACATTCTATCCATTTTCACTCCTGCTTTTCTCTAAAGTGTCTGGTTACTCGTGAGTGTCCGAGGACTAGTGCGTGTCCTCTCATCCTTTCCCATTTTTTGATACATATTCCATCCAACAAAAACCAGCAACCTTGCTACTCATGGACAATGGACCACGGTCAGCAATTTTGTTGGCAGAGACAACCACCACCATACCAACAGCAGGAGTGACATTGTATGGCCGCCGCCGCTCTTTTGAGACTACAAGATCATTACCATTTTTTTGTGGCATTGTGTAGCAGCACTCATCACGATTGTATCTCGCTTCAATGATGATAATGATGGTTTTTTAGTGTGGGTGTGCGTGTTTTTGTGGCTTCGTTTGCTTTGCCTGATGAACCAAGTGGTGTGTATGTGTGTGTGTGGTGGTGTGCTTCAGCAGCATTTCTGTGGCAATTCTTTATTTCCCCTTCTCTGCTCCTTGTTCTCTCTTCTCGCCTCTTTTCTCTCTCCACCACTTTTATTGCTGGTTCATTGTCACCAAACGATGTAGACTGGTTGTAGAAGTGTCTATCTATACAGCTTGTAGTAGATTATAGCAGCTGCTCAGAGGGAAGATCAAAAGAATAAAAAGTTTCTTTTTTCCAACAACTTGTTTTACTTTTTTTGGGGGAGACTAAAAATACATAGATATCTCTTTTTTAGAGAGAAGAGAAAGCTGTGAGAACAGCCAGTTTTGTGTTGTTTGTTAGGAAGGGTGAGATTTTTCCCGTGTTTTTGTTTGGCTTTTCACTTTATTTTCCCTTTCTCTTTTTTTATTTACCTAAAATCTCTTGTCGTCTGCTATATAACTGCAGTAGTAGTGGTATAGCTTTGTGTGAAGAGAAACAAACTTTATTTTATTGTCACAATGTCGCTTTTCCTCCGCGCGCGTCCCTAACCTGCCATTATTTTCTTGGTCTGCTGCAATTTAGTCATCATCCTCATGTGTCGTCAATATACCTACCGTACTAAATAATGAATGGATAGAGAAGGGAGGAAAAAAAATACACAGGATTTTCTGTACACTAACTTTATTTGACTTGCCGCCTCACTAGTTAACTTGGCCTTGGTCTTCATCAAAATATTTTTTTGGAAGGGGAAAAAATCTACAAAAATTTGTACATTTCTCTTTCTCCACCATCTTGTTTCCCCATTATCCTAATGAATTGTTTGCCTGCTTTTCTTTCCACAGCTGCTTTGAAATGCAAAACTACCTCTCTCTCTCCAAACGAGTCTTGTATACGCTTTTCCCACTCCGGTGACAAAAACAAGTTTTAAAAAACTTTCTCCTCGAAAAAAAATGTATAAATTTCTTTCCTGGGAAAAACAAAGAAGGAAAGAGAAAAGAAGCAGCTATAGTTTTTTTTCTGTGGACACAAAAAAACCAGACCACTAAAAGCTAAAGAAAAAGCTGTGTGTTGTGTGGTGTGTGTGTGGTTTCTTGTTGTGGTACTCCAGTGTTCACTCAACTCAATATATAAGCTCAACAAAAAATTATTTCTCCTTTTTTCTCTCTTCAACTCTCAGGAAATAAATATATTCCTGAATTGAACAAGAGAGAAAAGTGCCAGCAAGCAGCTTCTTGTAAAATAAAAGCTTTATATGATAGGTATTTAGTCCCGTATGACTTTTGCTGCTTCTTTAGTCCTCGTCATTATGGCTGCACTCCCATTTTACCTTTTCTAAAGAAAGAAGAAAAAAGTGCCGATGTTTTTACAACTTTTATGTACTCTCTTTTCGCAATTCTTCCACCAACACGAACATGATCATCGTCACCATCGCTACATTTTCCCGTTTCTAAAAGTCTACTGCCCTGGAGGGCCGTTGCTTGGCTGGCTTGGCGATGTCCTTTTTTTTACTTTTAGCTCAAGAAAGAAAGATGAAGATACAGTTGAACAAGCAGGAAAAAAAGTTTAACGTTCTTTTATCCCTTAACTTAACTGGAGGAAGTGAGAGAGAGAGAGAAAGGGAAAAGTTGTGAAGAGAAAAAGAAACAAAGTTTCTTGTTTCCTTCCTTCCTTTTTTTATTACTGCCAACTTAACTATAGCAACCCACCACCACCAAGAAAGCCATACACATTTTAGCTTTTTGAATAAAGGATCGTCATCGTAGTAGTCGCTGTAGTTACATCAACACGATACGATACACAGAAAATTGGGTATGTATCGCCATGTGTGTCCTCTAGCTGCTGCTGCTACTCGTTAATATTGTAGCTTTCTCTCAGAGTCTTTCCCTCTCTCTCCAGAGAGAGAAATGTCCAGTAGAACGTAAAACTGTTTTTCTTTTAAACTTTATTTTATTATTTGGCTTTTTTACTGAGAAATAGCCCACTTTACTGCCACATACTGCACCAACATCTCCAGTCCATCCTTTCTCCCAGTATTTTCCTTTCCTTCTCTAAAAAATATATATAAGCAATTCAACTTGTTATGACATTACCAATTTTTTTACCGGCAAATTTTCTTTCCATTGTATAAGGGATCCGTTCAGAAATAACGTTCGCTACATAAAATATAATATTATGTGATGACAGAGAAAAAAATGTATTTATTGTTATGATTATTGCAATTACCAGAATAAAAGTAGACAGCAGGAGAGAAAAAAATGAAATAGATGCAGCAAAAAAAATATGTTCAAAACTTGTAAAAGAAAACTCTCGATTTACGTCACAATCACAGGGAAAAAATGATTGCTGCTGTTATTTTTTATTAAATTGCGTCATTCATGCAGTTTGGAACCGTATTATTTTCTCTGCTGGTGCAACGATGACAAAAACAGGTATTTTATTTTTATCGACTGAGAAAAACTCATAATATTTTCTCTGGTTACAACAATCCAAACGAAAATTGTTTACTGACTGTTGTGTTGTGTAAGCCTTACGTAAAGAAAGAAAAGTGCATAATATTTCCACTTTTTTTGTATTCCCGCAGGGATTTATCTAGAATATATTATTTTTTTCTGTTATCCTGATCTCGTTTGTTGCTAAGCTCCTGTATAGAAACAAAATGTAGTGAAAATGTCAATCCAAATAAATATTTGAAAATAGAGAAATGGATTTAACATTTTCTTTTGTCAATTCTTTTTTTATTTCCAGAGAGCTCCGTTCCCAAATGAGTGTAATGTCCACGTCTCCCGGCTCCCTGGGTTCTCTTCCGGTGATGACATTCGACATTTTGAATCTCGTCCGTAAATCCACAGAATCAGAGTCTTCCCCTTCCTCCACAAGTCCTGGCAACAACAACGGCGGAGGGAGTGGTAGCGGCAGTGGTGGTGTTGGTGGTAACAACGGTGGTGGCTTCACTAAGCCGACACCAGTGAAAGAATGGCGGAAAGTGGGTTTCATATCCCCGGGTAGGGCTCAAGTTTCCCTGGAAACGATACGATGGCCCGGAGGTGGTATCTTTGGCCCTGGCGAACGACCATCAAAAGCATACCGAGTTGTGACCATTGTCAGTCCTCCTTTTGTTATGGAGACGGAAGCAGAGGATAATCGTACTTGTGTGAAGGGGCTACCTTGCCTCAAAGTCCGGACCAAGAATAAGGTAGGTAGAGTGGAAGAAGAAGAAGAAGAGCCTCAAGGTCAACAATAATATCCCATGTTCTTTTGAATGACTTTTCTCTTTTCTTTATCTCCTTCTCTCTCGTCCAGGATGATTTAGCTCTAATATTTGCGGATTTTGAAAGAAGAAAAGCCTCTGGGATCTCGTATACACTCGCCTGTTGTGATGGACTGGCCATGGATCTCCTCTCCAGTGTTGCTCGCGAGCTCAAGTTTGAGATTGATCTCTATCTTGTGGTGGATGGATACTTTGGCTCCAGAAATGTAAGTACCGCACACACACACAGAAAAAAAACTCTCTTTTTCTTCGAGTAGACTACTTCAGAGAATCGTTTATCATTTCATTCTGAAAAAAGTGCAGTGCATTCCATAGTCCACATCATTCTCTTCTCTCTTTGCTGTCAGTTCCACTCCCTCTGCCTATCAGTCTGCCAGTATTACACAGACAGAGAAATGGGTAAAAAGAAAGTAAAAGAAAGTAGTAAAAAAAACTTACTGTGTAAAAAAATCTAAAAAAAAACTTTTTTCTCTTCCTTTACTAAGCTATTATTGATTGCATTCTTCTTTTTCTTCTTCTTCTTCTTTAGCTC
>JAHZMV010002306.1:0-11307 GCA_027743765.1 Coecobrya sp. COE2 | reverse complement strand
AAACGTCTTCATATAAAGTTGTTCCTAAGGATGTTCAGTACTGTGAAGTAACACTAAAAGTAGCTTTGCACGATGAATTATAATGAATGATGATTTGCACAGCTAAATGTAAATTTTCTATAACAATAATCTAAGTTGCATCAAAATAACTATACATTTGTGATGATGAGCAGCCTCAGCATTTTCAGTTTATTATAGCAAAAATATATCCACCCTATCCAGAGCACTTGAATATGTATATTTCTGTCATGGTACACTGTACGGATTACTACGGAACCAGTATCCAAATGAAAAAAAGCTATGTTAAATGAACCCTAATTTGACCGTTTGATTTGACCTTCATAGAAGGTCATTAGAAATGAATTGTTGTCGGCTTCTTCCAATAATAGAGTGCAATAATGTTTTGAGATTTGCACAGCTTGCAGAAGCATCCATAATATTTTCCTGGTGTGTGCGTAATATAAAATGCTTTTATATTGCAAAAACAAATAAACAACAGGAAACAATAGGAAACAATTTTTATCGTGTTCAAAAATCTCCAACACCTTGATTAATTCATCTTACGCTATACTGCTATGGATGTAAAAAAGTAGCCATCGGCGATAATAAAAAAGTTTATTTGGTCGTAAATAATTTTAAAGAGATGACCTCCTACAATCATGCTGTACAATTCAGGAAATTTAAAAATAACAAGGAATCTTTGCCCAAAAGAACTAATATTGAAGATGAACCCATTATAATATGTAGCTTATAAACAAACAGTAGTTTCGTGCACATGATAATTTGCATAATAGCATTGTGTATATTGCAAACATTCCTGAACGATTTCTCAGGTGGCGATGTGTAACCTTTAAAGTTAAGTATGAGGTTTAAGCATACAACTTTTGTGCATCATCATATAGCTACGCAATAGACATTTAGACAAACCCTACTATAATAGTGAACATTTCATACGCGAAGCTTGCATTTTTAGGGGACGACAGTTTTAAATAGGACAATTCAGTGTTTGACGTGCACGCAGTGTCCACGAGATGACATCCCTTGTGCTTTCAACTACTTCTCATTGGAACCATTGATACATTTGGCTTTACTCTTTCTCAACGTATGCAATAGAACTAATCAGAATGTAAAGAAACTTCTTTGTTGCTTGATCGTGACTTTATGCCAATAATGACTTGCATAAGAACCAGTTCTTATTGTCGGCGTCACAGACTTATGTTGACACAAAACCATAATTTGGGATCACAAAAAGTACACATTTCACACATCAGTATAAGTTTAACTATATTGGCAATATTTCTTTTGTCTTTGGGAACGACCATTTGACACAGTGTAAAATGTGTCGGAAATGTGCAAAGGCACTAATGAACTACTGGAAATGAATGATTTTGCGTATCACAAATGTTTGATGATCTCGGGAACACCTACGGCGAAACTTATTGAGTGATTATCAGACAATAATTTATAATGATGATCACTTGTATGTTGGATCCTTGATAAGACTGTGTTATAGGTACGCACACTAAATTCAACGTTTGTCTCATGGTAGCTTTCGGTTTTGCTTTGATAAGCCATTGCTTTGACAGGAAAATAAATGGGTGATTTTGCCTAGTAAATACATAACTTGCTGGTCAGAGCTTTTTGAGCTTGAGAGAGGAGCCGATGATGAAGACCGGATGCATTTGTTGTGGCTAACTTGGCGGCTTTCTTTGTTTACTTTTTTCTTTGCTCTTCCTACTGTTTCATGACCACTATAATTTGATTGATCATTTTCATCTTTACAGTGAAAGGTCAACATAATTTGGAGATCGCATATTGACTTTCAATACAAGTATATAAAAATATATACGATATTCGTGGTATAACCTAGTCTGACCTGCAGCCAAACCACATTTACTTACCTATATCGTCACATCAAAGCATCATGATTCATGATAAAACAAAGGCATTCATTTTTACTTGTCCATGTGCAAACATCACAGGCTTCATGANTAAAAATATATACGATATTCGTGGTATAACCTAGTCTGACCTGCAGCCAAACCACATTTACTTACCTATATCGTCACATCAAAGCATCATGATTCATGATAAAACAAAGGCATTCATTTTTACTTGTCCATGTGCAAACATCACAGGTTTCATGAATGATTCTTCTGAAATATGTTAGTGTAGACATGCATGGACATCACAGACGTATTTTCACAATTAAACAATTTTCACGTTTCTGTTTATGACTCGATAATTCTTCAGAACCATTCCAATTACAGTGCCCACTCTCCGTTATTATTACCACAAAATCATCAGAAACTGCCCTACTTTACCCAACAGAGTCACGTTTATAGGTGTCGAGTTCATAATCTGCTAAATGAATCAATCCAGCAAGCGAGACCGTGCTCAATTGGGGATGGCTCCTTTAGTGTTTTAGTTTGGTGATGTTTTTTCGGTTTCAGGTTCAATTATTTTTTTGGTAATCTTTATCTTTTATGTGTAAAATTGTAAGCCAGCCATTCAGTGAAAAAAAAAGGAATTTTATGGCTGTATTATTATTCTCCATTATAAATCACTTTTCTTACCAAATAACAAACTAACAAAATAGTGAAAAAGGTATGTTTATATTGCGCTTAAGTCATCATGAGAGGTATATAATGACGGTTAGGAAACGTCAGGGCTGTCTGTGTTGATGCAGAGGAGTATTATTTCAATAATTTGGCAATAAACGTTCTTTAATTACCTCTATGATATATTATTAACGTTTGATTTTTCTGACAGTTGAATTATGGTACTACGGTGGTATGGTGGTGAGAAGAGCAGCGTTCATGGTGTAGCATGACTAGTCCAGTCATGAGTCTTGTGGTATACATATGGGAGAAAAATTTAATTTTCTTGTGTGCTAAAAAAGTTAGCCACAATATAATTTCTTCTCTCCACAGGAAAATGTGAGAATTGAGATCTTGATGCATGGTTATTTATTCTTTACAACAGATAGTGGTGTATAAAGTGGTATTGAAGCTTCATAAGTATCTTACGCCATCATAATTTTCATTACTAAAAAATTCAAACCTTCGCAGGAAACTTCATTATATATTATCTTTGTCTGTCCTCTGTATAACTGTGTTAAGGGGGAAAATGTCCAATCTGATTATTCGAATTAATAAATTACTCAAGGTCACTTTATTCGTCATCTCATGTCATTTCTTGCCCTTATCAGATAACTATTTCGTTGAATTTTAAAATTCCCCTCCCACCCAGATTTAAATTAGTTACGCCCAGCAAAAAGTAAGATATTTTTCTCCTTTTCATGTCGTCTAAAGAAGTAATTACCTGCATGTATGTACATACATCTACCTGCTACACGCAAATAACAATATCGGAATATATATGTTGATACGATTGTGTTTTTATAAATATGCATAATGCATACGTATGTGTATTTGCTTTCTCATTTAAGCAGGATACGAAAAGATGTATTTTATATACTGCATATGTAAAAGCGATCATATAATCAAATAATAATTATCCGAATCAGATGAGTGATATAGTTAAAGTCTGTTTGCGAGTCATGATCTCAATGATGATGACTTGGTTGATCTTGGAAATTCACCGAGAGTCGAATCTTTCATCATTGCTAATTAATTACAAGATTCAAAGCTCGTCGTCTTCATTGCTTTCTCATTTTAATAAATTTCACGATTCAAAGCGTATTGTTTTACTTTTCCATCATCATCACCATCTATTTCTTTCTAGTTAATGCACTTTTCTGTTTGTGGATCCGACCAAGAGAATAATGGATTGATGTTGAGCAAAATAAATGGGCAAACGTACTACGTAATACCTGAGTATGAGGAGCATCGCTGTCCGTTTCCCACTTTTCAAAGTAATTCCCAATAAAAGAATATTTGCATCGAAAGCCAGTCTAGTTGAAATTTATTGTCTAGCTAGGAATCCAGTTTTATAGCATCACCGACTTCGCTCTGCATGGTAAGTATTCAGCGTCAGCATTTCTCTAACGAGAGGAGAAATCAAGTCTTGAATAAATACTGGAACCGAAAAACTTGGACAAACCAGAACAGTAATGATGATGATGATATGGATGGAGGTTGTTTTCGTTTTAACTTTTTATGTCGTGGCTTATCATGGATGATACTGATACACTGAAACGCTCAATCACCCTTCAAAGTTCACCCTTTGAGCTCGAATAATCTATTATGAAAAGAAGAAAATCTATATATGTGTATAATATAACTTGTCTAGTAGGTTTTTATCACGATTTTTAATACTTTCCATGCAAGTCACTGCCACAGTTGCAGTGCACTCTTTAATAATAATAGTAATGGTTCGTGTGCATCGATTATTAATATAAAGCAGTATTTTGCTGATTGCTACTAGTAATGCTGATTATTGTTGGACGACCATTCAACAAGCAGGTCCAGTTCATCTCATTTTATTCAAGTCAAAATAAACTATTCAAGATCGACTCCTCAATGCAATATTGCTTTGCACGATTTCATTAAATTATTGATGAAGATCAATTATTATTGTTGTTGATGCTGGCTATTTAGGGTAATACCTACTGGTACTAACTCTATATAAAAGAAAACTCATTCACTGGAAAAGTCAACGATATATAGGAACGCAGGCAAAGGTTATTATGATGACGAGAGGTGGACATGAAGAAAATTAACGATTTAGGATCGGAATAAAACTTATGTTTTCCACAGTTTTAATATAAAAATGAAAGCAATTTTTAACGAATTGTATCAGATACATAGTAAATTCGAGATTTTATATTTCCCTAGCGTGCAAAGTTTTTAATTTTATTACATATATGTTAATTTATTTTGCAGTAGAGTAGCAGGAGCCAAGCAGAAAGGCCGAAATTTTTATGATTATAAAAATGAAACGGCTTTCATGAATCCAGCAAGATATTTGAATGAAATGAGTTTGAATTCGTGATTTTTTAAGATTCATTAAGTTTTGAATAACCCTCACCGGATATTATAATGATTGAACTACGCATCCAAGCAAATCATAGTATGTTATTAGCCATTGCACTCTGTGGAGAAAACAACACTCAATATTATACCATTTGTCAAGAATGACCTTGTTTTAAGGCTTCCATTAGAAATGCCACTATATTTATTGATGGAATATTTACTAGTAATATCTAAATTTAGGAATATCTGAGATCGAAATTAAAGCCGCGGTATGGAATTGAAAGAGTAATGAAAATATGGTAGAATACAACCATTGCAATAATATGCCCATCTTACTTAAAGATAAGTAGATTTTAGTGAGCCAACGATGAAAATAATGTATATCTTTTCTTAATAAGTAGTCTAGTCCCAACATCAGTATACACGAATCAATGCAATCCAATTTACCTTTTTTGCTGAAACACTCATGAGGATGCGGTAATTACTGTGATGTAATAAGCATGTTAGCACCACTTCCAATGATCTTTTGCTTCTGGTGTTGGACGCAGGCGTAAGGAAATGAAATGACTGGGTTTACTTATCTCTTGTCTATTCGTCCTGCAGGCGCATACTCTGAAAAGTAAAAAAGCTAACAGTGTTATGTAATGGTTGTTTTTCCTTCCATTAAGCCTGTAATTTACATATCTCGAAAATGTCAGAATAAACGAATGAAAAAGTCTGCTTAGTTCCACATTTCGCTAGCATAAACAACATGAAAACTGCAATAACCATATCATTATTGTTCTCTCAACGGTTGATATTTGTATTATCCACCAAAAATATATAATTGTGGTCTCATGATATTTACATAAAAGAAAGAAAAAATGACATGAGGTAAGACACGACACAAGAGGTACACTTGTATCAAATGAAAACATTTTATCTTTCACAGTAATAGCTTCGTCCAATTTCATTTCGGAAAGAAACAATAATGGGACATTTTACATTACCTGTATTTCGTACTTGGGGCAATTACCAGACGATAATTGTCCCTATTTAGATAACACACAGTACAGTAACATGAATATCCTCACTAACTAATTTAAAAGTTGTGTTTTTACGTTGAGTTGGTTCCTACTTATGTGAGTAGATTAACTAGCTAGATATAATATAATTGTGAAAGCCAGAAAGCCTTTATTATTACTGACGCCTCGGGATTATGGAATAATTCAAGGAAAAATCAAACTACATACATTAACATAATTCCTGCTTCTGAATTGTTACCAACACGGGCACTAACCTGATTATTAAGTATATAATACGTTGTATTTTTTATCGTTGCATATGATTTTACTGATCAGAATAACTTGACTCGAACTACCAAGTACCACACAACACTATTAATGTTTATTTGCATTGCACACTTACATTTTTCAATTTTTCATTATACACATTAAATTTTACTTTTGTTACAACGTAAACTCTTGGCTGTGAAAAAAACACTTCCAAGTACTCTCCTAGTCATTTTAACAAATTGATTGAACTTAGGTATGTGCACTGCACATGAATACCTACTCAACGACTTACTGCGGTTTACATTGATGAGGTGTGCAAGTTTTTTCTGAGCTATAAAAACAATGGCGAGAGAGAAGTTTTTTTGCTCCATCAAATCTGCAAGGTAAAACTTAGTGTTCAGAAAAGAATTTTTCGCTTTTTATCCATCCAAGATATCTGAAAATGGCTCATAGCAAATATCTTTTCTCCGACCTGCGTAGTGACTGGATTATGGATTTTTTTTAGCAAAACCATTAATTTNGAAAGAATTTTTCGCTTCTTATCCATCCAAGATATCTGAAAATGGCTCATAGCAAATATCTTTTCTCTGACCTGCGTAGTGACTGGATTATGGATTTTTTTAGCAAAACCATTAATTTCATCTTTATGTGGCTACTGTAGAGGTTTTTTATACGGAATGTTAGAATAAGGAACTGCGTGCGAACATGCAAGACTTTCGTTAAAACTTGATATACAGCATGAAGAAGGACTAGGCCAGGTAATGTAAAAATATGTGAAGTTGAAGACGATGGTAATGAAGTATAATACTTGAAGAGTATAAGGTATGTATGCTAAATATTTTACGATAGTTCTAAGGGAGGAAAATGTTTTCTTGTGAATTGTGCATAGGTGCATGATAAAAATTTGAAATGAAAGTTTTATTGTTATCAACAATGTAATATTGGAGGTTTTGTTTATACTCATCTTTGTAAAATGGCATGCCGCCGCCTGTGGTTGTTTGTGGCGGTAGGTTATAAGTGCACACATGCAAAAATATGTGCATTCCTAAAAATACTTGAAAGGAGAATAAAAAAACAACTTCTTGAGCACTGTGTGTTCGGTTGATACTATGTTTCGGTAATGTATGTTGTTGTGGGGAAGCATATGGTCAACTTAAACTGGAGGATTTATCACGCAATGGAATTTCAAGTTGATTTTCTTTGAAGAGAAGAAGCTTGTAATAAAGCATGAGTTTTAAATTCCACTCACTTTTTTACAAAAGTCGGCGGACTCACCACCGTTGAGTCAACAGTTAAATTATATGTTTATGACAGTATGACAAACTCGCTAAAGAGATCATATTTATTTCATTGGGAATCACCTAATGTCATTATTTACTGAAGCACTTTCTTTGAAAGAATGACAACTAAACATGTAGTGTAGTGAAGAGTGTAGAGCAAGTCTGAGCTTTGTTGCTTAAAAACTAACATTCCCGTTTCTTCTTCAATATATTTTCACTTTTGATTACTTTAAATTTTACTGCTTTAATACATATTTACAATTCTTTGGTACGCAGGTACAAGAAGATATTAAATTATTAAATATTTATATTCTCAGCCACTAAATAAGTTTAATAATGTGAAGAAATTATCATTCCTCCACACAACTCAAAGATATTATATTGTATCTTTCCTACGGTTTGTTGATGGATAAATATATATACATATATAATATTACATTCATATATGTTGGTATATGCTAAACCTACTCTTTGGTCCATGTTCAATAGTAAAATGGTTTATGTATATTGGCAGTCATTAAACCAGTTTTGTTTCATGTAATGTGAACAATAACCAACATATGAAGACTCCAGTTATTTATTGAATTAAAGTTATAAAAATACATTTTTTTCAAATTCTACTCTGCGTGCGCTCCCTATTGGAGCAGTAAATTGTATGCATAAGCATTTCGAAAATCCACATGAAACCGTGGACCCTCAAGGGTTCGACGTGAAGCAATAACGGATCATCTCAAATATAACGCAATTACCCTATGGTAATTGTTTTCATTGATGTTGTGAGTTTTGTTTCAAGATTTGTGAATGAAGTTATGTGTGCTGACGATATGCACTTTTAAACAGATGAATGTAAGTGTGGTCATAGGGGGTCCTTCACTGCAGTGAACACTCTCCGAATGAAACAATCTGTTGGCTTACAAAAATATATACATATATGCATATTTTATTACAGTTGACTGTTGCCGCTACAAATGATAACATGCAACGAGTACTTCAAATATGCAGGTGGCATGTACATATTTCACTTATTTCCAGCACATTTTTTTATTTCCTGATTTTTTAACCCAATTTCTAATGATTCTGTAGTATCGCCAGCACCGGACGATTCAACACTCATCACTGATTTTTTTACCAAATATTTTTTCCATACATTTCACTCTGTAAAGTGATTTCATGTGATGCAATGAATGTAAAAATGATTGAAGGTTTCTGGTAGTAAAGATCATCCTCACTTGGA
Organism: Coecobrya sp. COE2; assembly: GCA_027743765.1. NCBI lineage: Eukaryota > Metazoa > Arthropoda > Collembola > Entomobryomorpha > Entomobryidae > Coecobrya > Coecobrya sp. COE2. The sequence continues at coordinate 2,582 of JAHZMV010002306.1, read as the reverse complement.
TCATTTTAAACACATAAAATACATGCATATAACAACCAACCTGTCCCCTCCAGGCCCACCTGCTAAGTAGAAAGGATTTTTTACCTCTCTTTTCTTTACTACTTCTAGAGAACGGGTAGTCAGAGTTATCAGGTCTGGAACGAGCCAAGTCATTCATTTCATGAAGATGATGTGATAAAGGACTGTTGCCAGAAAATGGCTACCTAGTTTGATTCCCTTATAACACTTAAATAGGCATTATAACATTGTTCTTCCCTTCCCCTGCACATCGTAACTCATGTTAAAGCATCCGATTTTCCTTTTTACTCTTGTAGATCAGGTCATTAAATCATTCAAATGACATACATTCGACCATCAACAACACTACCGAGTCAATCTTAAACATATACACCTACATCCTTTCCCTACTTTTCCGTGTAGTGAATAAGACAGGAATCATTCCATTCTACTGCACCAAAAAATCAAGGATGATTAAAATGGAGATTTTTATAGGTATACAGTTTAACTTTTTTATAAGGTATATACCTCGGTACCTATGTATGTGAGTCATGTGAGTATGTTGCTGTGTTGTGTTGTCTTTGTGTGCGTGTGCGTCTTTCACCAAATTTGTTTCAGAAAGCTGAGGACAAGTTATAACATAAGAGTAATCATTCATCAGGAAGCAACATCCTTTCTACAACAATAATCATCTGTCAACGTCTTTGGGAAAAAGAGAATTCAGAAGTTAGAAAAGTGCCGACTTCCATTTCGGACAAGCAGACAATTTTTTAAAGAAGAGAATTATTTCTAGGACAAGCGTTATCATTTTGGAATCACATTTTTTGTTGAAAATCCAATTTGACCCCGATATTATTATGTGCATAAACTGTACCTCTTTAAGTTGTGGATATGTATCCAGTGGGGAGAATTTCATGTTTATTTATTATATATAATCTTCTAGTAAACTCAGTATCACATGTCTGGTAACGATGAAAGTTATTCTAATGTGGACACACAACGGACCATCAACAAACAAAAAATTAATTTGAGCTGCAGGTATTTATAAAAAGCGGAATGGATTCGTGTAAGTAATAAATATTTTATCGAGAAATGAAAACTTTTCTAAAGAACAAGTACAAGAATATAAAATGAATAACACTTCTAAAAGAAAAAATCAGAAGCAAAGCTATATAGCCTTAAGCAATTGACCACGGAAAAGGTAGTATAGATTATTATAATCTATATGTGCAAAAAGATATGATATGAATTGTCATGTTTTACGTTCAGATGCATTTCTACACTGCACTGGATTCCCATAAGGCATAAGATATCATGAACTTGTTCCATAATGTCATCCATCGGCTGTTTCACTTTAAGTGGGGTGTAGATTTCATTGTTGTACTTCAAATCGTGAAATTATATACAAGAAAGAAACAAACGATTCCCAATTTATATTATTGCCATTGTAGCTTCTGCCGACTATTCCTTTATAGGTATAAACAAAGTACCTTTATAAAGGTTTTCTGACTTGAGGGTTTAAATAATAAACACCTTGAGCTATTCCTTTCATTTGCTGGCCATACCCAGTAATCACCTTTGGTCCTTCCACTGATGATGATAATAATAATAAACTAAAGGAAAACTGTATTAGGGAAACCATTAAAACATGGCTTTCAGGGTGTACAATGCAGCAATGTTGTTGATAGCTTTGGCGAAGATGATAATGCCTTGAGTGTGAGTTTCTCACTTGTGAAGTGATAAGTTTGTTGTGCCAAGTTGTAATGAGCGTTGCATGTGCGCGTCTTAAGAATACCAAATACCTAACATATAACCAAGTAAGTAAAATGAATTAATGAAAATTGAAAGAAGGGAGTGAACACGATAAAAATTACTTATGATACTTCACCTTTGTGCACTCCGTTTTGTATATTATTCGACGTTTGAAACATCTCAATTAACCTGTGATATATTATGTTCTTCATGTTCCAATCCCGCACATCAGAGAATGTATACATACAAGTGCAATAATTATATCCACTTGCATTGAAAACTCAATCTTAAAGAGGAAGTTACACAATATATAGAAAAACAAATCAAACAAAACCTTATTGGGTATATTTATTATCAAATGTCCGTGGCACAGTTTAGCAGTTAAGCTAGGTCGGTTATTTTGTTTGGGTTGGGCACAGATTCCAGATAGATTGATCATCATCATAAAAAAGTTTAGTAAATTATACTAAAGAAATCCAGTCATCCATTTCACCTTGTTCATGTAGTGTTATACATTGACAGCACATGGAATGCATTGTTAAAGATCAAGGATTCATTTTGACTTAATAACATATTCTCTAGAGTTTGCAGGGATAATAATCACTACTCATGTCTCGTTTAGCTCTTTTATATTTTGTTAATAATGTAGAAACATTTTATAATGTTTATGCATGCAATCAAAACGTTATAGTGTATAGTCTTTATATACAGAAATATTACTGCAGTTGCTAATAGGTGAGAGGTGATGATATGTAATTGCAACTCATCTCATGCAAAATACGGGATGAGCTTTGAGCTGGATTTCACTTCAAAGAAAACATGTACATAAAATG
>JAHZMV010002305.1:0-14168 GCA_027743765.1 Coecobrya sp. COE2 | reverse complement strand
TTCATACCTAAACATGCCATACTTTTTCTTTTCATTTCTATTCCTCTCTTCTAGTAAACTTGTTTACGAAACATACTTAGATGTTATATTGAAATGTTCATTATCCTTGTTTCCCCTTGTTTTTGTATTGTATGAGGTCTCAATACAATGTTGACAGGATTATAATATGATGAGAGACTACAGATGAAAAAGGGAGGCTGAATGAAACGAGAAAAAGTTGTTTAATTGATGTTCTCATTTTGTTTTTCTTTTTTCGCATTTTGCTTGCAGCAAAACATGTGTATAAAAGTTGAAGTGAAATAATGAAACTCACTGCTACAATGTGCACAAATAATGACAAACGCTGAACACACGACTGACGAAACATTATATCTCCGCGTTGTATGCTTAAATCAGACATGGAAAATAAAACCTGATTAATACAAAGAAATGAAAGTGGAAAGGAAGTAGTCTGAAATAAGTAAACGTTACTAAAATAAAAAAAGACATGGAGATTCGAAAGAGCAGAATGTGATTTAAGTAGACTGTTTTCTCTGGAAAAAAAGAAAAGGATCACACTGGCAGACTCGTTGCAGATCAGTATAAGATTCCCCACTACATCAGAGTAATAGAATGTATTCATTTTGTACCTTTTCAAAAACAGTGAGCTATTTTGTAGGTAAAAAGAAAGTAATTATATATGTTCGCCTTCACGGATGAATAGTACGTGGAGGAGGACATATGTTGACTTTTTTGAGACGAGAATACCTACACCGATTGACGTCATTAGAAAACATCCTTGAAGAAAATAGTGATTTATGTATTTGTAGGCATACTAACTATGAGACTTGGACTGTGTATCTGAAAATATGGCTCCGTCTCCAGACGTTTTTCATTACCTCAAGTAACGTCAGTTGTAAAGCTGTAGTAATATGAAAAGAAAAATAGACATACGCAAATACCACTAAAAGTTAATGAATTTTTCAGGAAACGTAATATAATGTTTGCCTTTTGGGTTCGGTTGGGTTTATTGCGAAATTAAAGACCAAGTAAATGTAACCGTCAATAACAATAGGGCGAAAAATACTATACCTACCTATTACGTATGGGTTAAAGATATTGGAATAACTTTACTATATAGCCAGGCATTATATTAGTTTTCGTTGATTCCAGTTCGAGATGTTTAGTTACCTTCTTGTACATACTACAATATGGCTTTATTGTATGGACTGTGCATATGTAGTTTGAATACATGTGTGTTTGACAGAAGTAACGGAACAAATCTCGAACATGAGACCAAGAGTTGTACTTTGCATGAGGATTTCTTTCATTTGTTAAAAAACGTTCCACGAAAGTGAGATCTTTGTCTGACGAAGTGTTAGTAAGTAACCTTCGTGTGTTTCTATCCTAGAGCGATTCCTTGTCACGGGATGGCAGTGCGAATGCTGTAGCAAACGCTCGCTTATTGGACTTTTCCAAGTATTTCCACATTCCATGCCTACCACCATCACTTGGCATTACTTTGCATTTTCATTCCTAAACTGTGCGTATACCATACCTTAATACATAACAGGACCATAATGTGAGGTTTAGAACTATCAATAAAATAAAATGTGACAAGTCCTTCCTACCGACTGGTGTAACGAAAGAATTTTGTAAAAATCTTTCGATTATTAGCAGTACTTTGAGGAATTTCATGGGATAGGTATGTTAATTGGGGCATATTGAAGCCCAGGACATATTTACATTACATGCATTTTTAAAATAATAAGCTGACTAGTACTGAGTAGATTGTAGTTTGCCAAATTATGTACAAATTATGGAAAATCATCAGTTTGCTCCAGTAAAACAAGCAATTAAAAAGCTGCTTGCAAGTATGAAATGATATTCCCAACGGGAAATATTTATAATAACTGCAATGTAGACTAAAATTAGGAATGTAAATATTTTTCTCATAAAAAAGGGAAAAAAGGAAATTTGGGTACTTTACAATAAATTTTTATACGCTGCATGTTAGTTTCCTCTTATGCCTCTTGTCTGGGACCAGTTTGGCTAGGCACTTCCTTTGGGAAAAGACGAAATGGGTATTTTTCACTTTATTGCCCAGCAACAATGNTGTAAATATTTTTCTCATAAAAAAGGGAAAAAAGGAAATTTGGGTACTTTACAATAAATTTTTATACGCTGCATGTTAGTTTCCTCTTATGCCTCTTGTCTGGGACCAGTTTGGCTAGGCACTTCCTTTGGGAAAAGACGAAATGGGTATTTTTCACTTTATTGCCCAGCAACAATGACAAAGCTGCAAACAAACCGACATGTGAATAACAGTATGCAAAACTACACACAACTTGTACATATCACGATTTTCACGTACTTGAATTTTCCATCTTGTTTCAGTCTTTTGTCATTATAAAAGTAGGCTAACTTTCCTTTTAAATCTTTCCTGTGTCACGGGAAACACAACATTACGTAGTTAAGGAATGACACATTACACACACATTTCTTCTCCTCAACGAAAACTAAAGCTTGCACAACAGCTTTGTGTCTTGTGTGCACAATCCTCTAAATATATTACCGCAGTTTACACAGTGTAAAATGTCATCAGCCTGCCGTGCCACCATTATTAATCTGTCACCACTTTCAAATTAATTCTATACCCAAAAAGTTCCCTTTTAATGATTCTAGTTAGTTTCCTGCTTGTGCAGATTACGTTTCTCCCTGAAATATTTACTAATATTTTCCTACGAAGTATGATGGAGAAAACCATAATTTCAGTAATATAGTCACAAATGGTAAAATATGTACTATTGTGTTACTATCCTCAACGTTAGCTGCTGTACCAAGTATATTAGGAACAAAATATTCTTGACTCCGCCATATAGACTTTTTCACCAATTTTCACTTTACCAACTCATAAGGCATCAAGTATCAAGACGGAAGGCAAGACAGTAAAAGACAGATTATAAGAGAACACTGCTTCCGTAAAATCGTGTATGAATAATGAAGTGACCTCCTTGCTTGAGTAAGATGAGATTTGCAAACATCAAAGAAGAATATTTTGCATTTCTGTTCCAGTTCTACCACCCGACCCTATGTTCTTACGATGAGAGACAACACACTTGTAGGTAAAAGTACTTTCCATCTTTATCACAAATGCAAACAAACCTACCCCATGCCCCGCACTGACCAAGTAATCTGGTCGATATGACATTCTATACACACATCCAAATTTACTGCTAGATTTTGACTTGTGATAGGAAAGGTGTACACAGTGCTTATTTAAATCTGCAAACATAGGTGAAAATTGTTATTCAAGCTTTGAATATTTATGCTAGCTGCCTGAGAGGAATGTGACACAGAAAATCTCGCTATTAATTTGTTTCTCACAGATAAATGTGGACAACAATAATGTTCCATATAACATGGTACTAAACAATAGAAGTGCTTTTACTGAAACAATGCATTATTATAATGTAGTCTCAAGTCAACAAAGCTTTAAAAGCAGCACATTGTGTTACATGATTATATATACCTTATGCACATATCCACTAGTACGTTGTACGGTACGGTAACGTTGACAGATTTGATCTTTGTAAGATAAATGAAACCCTATTGTTTTCTTTCACTTTTTGCATTATTATAATGTATTCTCAAGTCAACAAAGCTGTAAAAGCAGCACATTGTGTTACATGATTATATATACTTAAAAATTACCATATAGTACCTTATGCACATATCCACTAGTACGTTGTACGGTACGGTAACGTTGACAGATTTGATCTTTGTAAGATAAATGAAACCCTATTGTTTTCTTTCACTTTCATCTTTATCAACATTCAACATCATGTCAATCTACAGACTTTGGATCTTAGGCATCAGAACAAAAGCACTCCATTTACATTCAATGTGCTTCCCTTTTCATTATTATTGCTGGTTGGATTATTTGTAGCAGTAGGCTGTATCATTTCACTTAGCAAAAACTACTTGTAGTTTTTATGCTACATATGAGCATATTATACGCTATGTTCTTTGGTCACGCTAGAGCAACTATGATAATAGCAAAAAAACTGTACTTTTTATTTTGCTTCCGAAAAGACGTACCCAACTTAATAACCGTATGATGATGGCGATGGCTATATCGTTTTTCCAGAGATTGATAGAAAAACTAAAACTGTTTTTGCCGGCTAGTATACTAAGGGACCGTAAACATCAGAGAGAAAGAAAATAAGTACTAGTCTATTAATATGCTTTTTTGTGTAATGCGTATGACTCTGACTGATCGTCCTTATTTTCTACTCATTCGTCGTGTGCATGTATGTACAGACGATATATAGGTGGGTGTACTTGGAACGGGAAACCTCTCAGAAAGTTAGCCAAGCATACCGTCATGATGTAACCATTGTCTGCGTGCACACATCCACTGCCCTCAAACCGACGGTGATAACGATGAAGTTGATCACTATCATCATGAAACTTTTATATCACGACTACAATATATCTCGCAACAATTTCGTAAATAGCCACCAAAAATCCTTACTTCTCGTTTAGCATCATATGTGAGTTTTTCCTTCTCTTTCAATTCGCCTCGTCACAAAACACGTTTGATTTTCTCCAGCAACAACAAGTAGATATTATCTGTATAGGTATATAGATCAGCTTGACTATGTGTAGATAACTTTTGTAGCCTGATGATGAAGTCAACAAGAGAGGAGCTGGAATTTTCTGTTTTTGTATTGAGATAACATATTATGCTTTTGTTTCAGTGTGCACTATACTCTTTTCGTTACACGCACAAACAGACATCTACTCAGTCTCATCTTCTCCAAAAAAGAGGAAAATTGCTTTTGACAGACGCTATTACAAATTGAAAGCTCTCTTGTCACTTTCCATATCTTCCTTTACTTCTCGAGCAAAATGTTGCTACTCTCTGCTTTCTATTTATTATTTCATGTGCCATGTCACAAATACAAAAACGCTAAAGTCTGTGCTAGGAACATAGGCAATGGTATAAGTGTATCATATATGTATATGGATAATTTTCTACGCAGTAGTTCTTCCTGAAAATGAAGTTTAAGCTCACAGACTTGCTTACTTTATCTCTATCTATTTCATTCGTGGCTTATATGCGTCTGCAGTTGGCAGCACAATGTCCTGTAATGATGGAAGAAGGAAGTGTGAGGTTATTATCAGCCTCTGCTACTTTTCCTGTTTCACTTTTACTTATTCAACTTTTCTCTCTCTCTCTCTCTCCTCTATTTCCCATGTACTTTTTCTACAGGAAGAATTCCTTTGAATTGTTAAAACTCAGCTTAGGAATATCACCATAGTCAACATCAGCGCAGTAGTGGCAGAACACCGTACATTTTACACGCGACTTATAATATCTATTCATGTAAGCCTTCTCATGATTTTTTTCAAAATAAATAGGCAAGTATACAGTAGTTCGCAGTTGCTACAACACGTCAAACTTTACGAAGAACTCAAAAGGAGAAAGCGTTATGCACTCTGTATGGTAGAAAACTGAACAACTGTTAGCCGTATGCGTCTACGTAGCAGATAGAGTAAAATGTTTTGCTCTTCCAGGAGGAATTCTTGGTCTCTTCTCACTTTCTGAGGCTTTCTTGTAATTACTACTCAGATAATTTTGGCGTGTGCTCCTGTAGGTACATAGTTTAGTTTTGTAATGTGCACAGCATATACACCACAGTGGCATGGAAAGTATTTTCAAGACTTGTAGTGCAAATGTATGTTCAATATGACCGCTTCCATTTTACTAAAACCAGACTACTACTCTCTGGGAAAGAGAAAAGTAAATTACTACAAGTAATTTGTATTTCTTTTTCCATCCGCCTAATTTCAATTGAATTAATTATGGAGTGAAAGAACCAGAGAAACGAGTGCTAGTAGTGGTAGCAACTGCGTTGATGATGGGAATTGCACTATGTGTACAGTTTGCGGTTTTTTGCTGCCTACGCTCCTACTGCTGCACAATCCTTTGTGCAAACCAACGAGCACTCGCTCACACATATGATAAAGAAAAACAGTGTCATAGGAATACTTTTTTATGATACATATTGTGTGATAGTGTCTGGTATGTAACCTATTCCTATGGTGTGGTGGTTTTGATGATTATATTATGCTCCTTTATTATGCATGACTGAATATGTATGTTTCACTCACACACACTTAAGTGGACAGAAAGACAGACACATGTGTTTTCAATTTCAATATACACTTCTTGTCTTGTTTGGTCGAAGTGTGTTCCAACAGCGCAAATATCGTTTCCACCGCACCACCTACATATGGATACTTGTTATGGTGAAGGCGTTTCGGTGGAGAAACAGAAGATGGACACTAAAGGATAATAAAATATGCAGGCACTTTGAATGAATCCATTTCCCCCGTGATGTGGTGTCGGTTAATATTATACTTGTCATGTATGACCTGTTTAGAGACACTGTAAATGTACGGCTAAGTATGTAGTTGGAGCTAAATAGGGAGTAATGGCACATATTACATTGCGACCAAGTGATCGTAAAATGGTCAAGGTACTCTTATTTGACTAAAAGGTTTCCCTCTGTCACATTCCCTCAATTTCAAACGTACGTGATGGCTAGTTGGAGGCTGAACAAATAGGTACATTTGTTTGGAAAAATAGAAAAACAGGTTTGCAGGTGGGAGTTGAAGTGATTATTAAACTTTTCATTCTTTAAGTTGGTAAATTATTCTCCATTAAGACAAAGTGTATTCTTGAGTCAGCTTAAAAAATAATTTATTACTTCAAAAGATGTTTTCAGTAATCAATATTTGTCTTGTTTTCTACATAACAAAAGGCAGGTGTCTAAAAACTTATTTTACTCACTGTTTTACAAAGTTCCTGGAGAAACGGAACATGAATATAGTGTTAAAATTACAGCGATCAAAGGTGTATGAACTTGCACGTGTGTATTCTTCTTTGTTTTGAAGGGCATAGGTCAGAAAACTTCCCTCTTCGGCTACATTAAGCTATCTCACCAAACATGAAATGCTTAAAAGTAATCGTGGGAGACAACGTGTGTGTTTATACTTTTTGTATAAAGATAAGCTTTAAATAATTAAATGAGCCCTGAATGTTTACTTTGTAATCTGTGTATGTACCTATTGTAAACACGCAGATCGTTAAGATGGAACATGCGAATGAGATAAGTAGGTACATATGTATGTAACATATATGCATGATAATCATAAATTTTAAACTTTAAAAAAAATCGCAAGGATCACTGACAAAATTCAAATTATTTGAAAGTAAAAATCCAAATCGTATAACAGGTAGAGCAGTTGCGATTATAAAGCACTTCGATTTGCAAGAGGATCGTTCAATGCAACTTTCTTTTGACAGAGAAAAATATACGAGGTAATATGGCTTCTCTTTTTATAGTCGATTCCTTAAAAGGAAGCCAAATTCAATGTTTACCTGAACCTAGTTTACCAACACATTTATCATTTTAAAAACTACGTGTTCTCTTTTCTTCCCAAAAACTTGCCAAGGATTTCAAGGCGATTTGGCAGGTAAGGTGAACATATATTTAACCAAGAAATGAAACATGTCCAAAATTTACACGGTGCAGCGACATTAAAGTGGTTTACTTCCATTTCATCATCATGACATCGTGCTGGTGCCCTGCCGTTGTACTGCACGATTTCTCAAAAACCACTTTATTTTTTCTTTATTTTTTACCATCCCAATCACTATGATTCTGTCAGAGGTAGAGAAAACACGTGGGTGAATATATTTTTTCATTTTGTCTGATGGTGACACATTATGCCATTCAAGAAAAATAAGTTGGTAAAAACCTATATCCATTTTATAATATTCATATGTCATATCGTCATAGTGAAAACATTTAAAATTGGTTTCCCCAGAGACTTGCAAAGCAAATAAATGCAATGCTTCATATTTGTGCTTCTGAAAAACAAACCAACTGTGTGTGTGTTTGACAATAGCAGCAACAAATTTTCTGCTTTTCAACCGCCTTACACAGCGCACACGCTAAACACAAGAATATATGGTTTTATGATAAGACTGTTATCATCGTGATGTGTACACTTACCTATTATATGAGTTTTTTAGCTTTGCCATTCCCATCATCATCCCTGGGAAAAATTTAATATTGTACCACTTGAGCTACTCATGGTTCACGTCCATGACTTTCTGTTGTTGCCACTCTTACTACTACTGTAGTAATGCTTTCACTTTCCATTCAGAAAGCTTTGTTATTACTTTTGCTGTTACTGTCATAATATGTAGTTGTCGCTGCTGATGCTGCAACAAAACGCCTTCAATTTTTTGACATTTTCAATGCCATTCTTCTTGTGAAAAATAAACTGGAGATCTTTTTCAAGAAATGAAGTGGAAGTGACAATGTCAAGAAAGTGAATATGACAGGTGAATAATAAACTTTCACATAAAACTGGGTCTTTTCATAAGAAGAAGAAAAGATTCTATAGAATATAATATTTTTTGGGGAAAACAGAAAAGAGAATGGAGGGAAAAAGATGGATGATGTTTACTTTGTTTATTTTCACTTCCATGCATACATACATATATTCGTAGAGTACTGTATGTGTCATTGCATTGTAGTCATACTATTTCTTTCCAATCCAATAATATAAAATACAATGCAAGAAGGCAGTAGTTGCATATATAGCGCCTAAGAACTGGTTGAAACCTTCTTAGCTTCGGTATTAACCTAATCTTGTTCTTGATCCGGTGTGCTTGGTCTTTTATCCTTGATAGCTGCTTCCTATTTTCCGATGCTATGTATATAAGGTATTGTACGAATCCAAAATGCCATGTCAAATGCTAGGTACAGCTCCATATCAAGAATTATCCGGTCATTTGTTTCCTTCTATCCATCAGAGAATATTTCCACTTGATATGTATTCCTCCCCTACAACAGGATTTTCATTGGACGTGTTCCATATTTTCGGTTTACAGAGACATTCTCCAACCACGGTGGTAATCGTATCGTAAATTGCATTTTCATGGCAAAGCATTGCCGTTTCTCTCTAAATACACTTGTGGGTTGGTGGTTCTCTCACTGGTTGGTTAATAATCAAGGAAATTGCTACTTTGTAGTCTTACTTTATAGCCAACCCACCTGATGTAAAAGTATGCATGTAGTTTTCTTTTTTTTTCTCCTTGAAAATCAACATAAATGTATTTGTATGTGTGGCTCAGTATGCTCCTGAATATCTTGAGAATTCCGCTACCCTGTTCAGGATTCTCCGCAGGAGTTAAAGAGAAGGAAGTTGGACATTTATTATCGGTCCAAAACAGGATATCGGTTCCAGTCTAATAATATCACAGTAAGAATGTTCTAGCGGAGAATAAAGAGAGCAAGTACGTACAATACAATACGTACAGGATACACTGTTTTACATTTTGCAAGCTTACAAAACTGGAGAATACTCCAAAGGCTGGTAAATAGCCTCGCCAGGAGCTAGGAGATCGCTAGCCTCTCTGGGCTGCAAAATGACTTTTTTTACAAGAGCTGACCCTAAGGAGAGCCCCTTTAGGGGGAATTTTTATTGCATCTTTTGGAACTAATTATAAAGGTCTCCAGAAATACTATTTGTCCTATTTGGCATTTTAGCTCCTGGAGAGACCTTGCTTAAATTAAGCTTCAACAGACGATAATGACCCAGGAGCTCCTGGAGAGGCTATTTTCCAGCCTGGGGAAGACTTACCTACAAAACTTAAAAGAAGCAAAAATAATGTATGTAACAGTAACAAGTTTGGTTTTATCTGAATGCACAAACCTATAGTGCGAATAGGATTATGGGTTATGTGTGTGCAAGCTGGTTGAGGTCATAATATGCAGAAATGTGTGTATATTTATACAACACGTAATTCCTGTAGAAATTGAGTCTCTTTCTCTCTGTATTATCCACTTCCAACATCTTGTGGTCTTTTTCTTCATTGCTAGAAAAATAAACAATCAGGATAGTGATGTGAAGGAGGCAAAAGGAAGCAATAAATCTTTCTCATTCCTCAGGAACAAGAAACCACTAAAGTGGTAAATGCACTAATGTGTCGACAGAACAGAATTGAAAATAGTAGGTACGCATAATTCGTAAACATAATACTCGCGCATATGACTCAACTCAAAGTAAGTAGGAGAAAATGGAAAGATTTTCGGGTTTGTTTGTTGGCTCTTCTCTCTCATTCTTCTCACTTTCACAAGCAAAAGGAGAATTTGGCAATATTTTTCCACTTGAGAAAATACACAGAGCAGTTGCTTTATACTCTTCCTTTCTCAGCATACTTACCTAAACCAACAGTGAAGTCAGTGTATCGTCTATCTACTGTACTTTTAGAGTAGAGGAATAAGAGAAATATGTATGCAGAGTGTTTATACTATTATATATCACTATCTTCATTATTATACTCATTATTCTGTACACACACATCATAATAACCGTTATTGTATTATCATCGTAATAAATTATGTTTTTGCTTGACCCAAACACTGCCAGCCATAGTGGTAGTTGTAGAATAGAAAAACGGATAAGGTTTCACTTGGCATGTTTTTCTCAGGTAGATGTGAAAACGGACCGGAGCGCCAGCAGGTATACATAGTAAAGTAAAACAAATATTTACGTTACGTCACCATCATCATCGCACCCCACAGCACACTAATAAGGGAAAACACATTTTATGGGATTGCTTCCGCTGTTGCCCACCTGCCTGCTGGCCCAAGTAAATATTCCACCGAAGAAAATTGAGGTTAGGTCATTGTAGCGAACGCTCATAGCTTATCGTTGTATGAGTGCTTTACTGTCAAGTATACTTCTTTGTCAATTCAGCATTTCTTTGTCTACGTGTAAAATTCTACTTAAATGTCATTGATCTTATTGTAATACCTATCTATGTTAAACTAACTGTGATTTACTGGTATGTACTTTATGGAATATTTTTCAGACATATAAGCTTTTTAAGGAAAAGATGGCATTAAGACAGTATGTGTAAATGTGTGGGGGTCATTTCATTATGACGATGCTATAATACTAAAGAGGCACTGCACGTATAACAAAACAAGCTACTTGAAATCTGCTTTGATGATTGGAAAGGTAAGAAACAATTTATTCCGAATTTGTTTTCATCCTTTTTATGTTTGGATATATCAACTGAATTATTCATTGAGTTATACTTTACATGCCAGGGTCAAAGAAATTAAGAATCAAGTAGTTTACATAAACTTAACCAAGATATATCATGGCTAACTGCTAAAAATGTATTAAAAATGCATGAACGAAAGGGACTAGAACCGAACCAGAAAATGGTTTATTGGAAAACTTCAAACTAGTAAAATTTCATCCTTGGCTCTCTTAACTTATCCAGAACATCGTGAAAGGTCTGATGTGGCAGATCTCTCCTTCAGATTCAAATCCAAAACGGAGGGCACTGCAATGAAATGCAAGGGACGATGAAAGTTTTGTATGCACTTGTTTGCAAAAATGTTGCAGTTACTCTTCATTTAAAAATCCAAGGTTATATTCCTTTGATCTAAAATGCTAAGATCATTGAGACGATCATTACCATTAAACAAAATCTCCGTCATTCATCTGCGTCACAAGTCAAGGATGGCTTGATATTAAACTGGAATACTAGATGAGGATAAGATTGCTATATTTCTGCAGTGGTAGAGCCATCCTGCTTGATATTTTATATGCTTGAAAGTAGGCTGATAAAATGGTAATATTTTTAGTCCTACTTTTACAGATAGTCAGACCTGTTTTTTCTTACCGATATAAATCATGAAATTATATACGAGTAGTCCGGTTATGAAAGCCCTATATATAATATTTCCACTGCAATGGCGTAGGCGTAGGAATTCATCACAGGCATAAGAACGTGCAATTCATTATGTGATGATGCCTTTTGAAAAGAACATTGACATGGATCATTGACGACGACGGCAGTGGTTGTGTAAAATGTCACCGTTAGGTTGTCGGCTGTTCACAATATTAGTCGTAAATCGAGCACTAAATAAATTTCATTAGGTAACTTGTCTTGATTAAACTTACTAACGAAGGAAATATCCCGTGAAGCTAGTAATTTGTTTTTTCGTCGACTCCTCAAGAGTACGTAGGAGTAAGAAAATAAAGTGAGTAATTTCTTTTATTACATATCTTTTCTCTTTTATTCTTCTTTTGGGCAACTTTGTCCTCCTAACATCATTATCTTTAATGAGCATGTGCTTATATAACAATATCACACACGTGGGTCAGAATGGGTCATAGATCACAGTAGCTATTTCAATAGCTCAATCGTAAAGGGAAAACCCTCAAATGATTAATGTAATACATTTTTATTGTGGCAATTACCACGTTTGTTTGATTCAATTACGCAGTAAACGACCCACATTCAACTTCCAGTCCCTCAGATACAAAAAAAGTGACATTCGTTGTACTGATCCCTGTATAAAAACGTGCCGTGTGGTGAATTAGACTCGTCAGTCAAAAATAACGAGAGTGACATTTTACCCGCGGTTTTATATAACCATAATAATAACTTTTGATTACGGTCAATTACTCCATGTGACCAATTTTGATGCTGATTCTTGCTCTCTCCAACAAGCCAAATTGTGAGCAAACTGTTTTTATTGATTTGATATCGTTAGCCATGTAGAAAAAATCAAATCATCACAAGCTGAAGCTCTACATGAACGAATCGTATCTACAACTATCTATCATGAACTCTACATCTATCCAACAAGCTAAATAAATGTTATGGAACTCTACATCTATCCAACAAGCTAAATAAATGTTATGTAGTAAATGTGGCTGAGTGTATTTTCGTTGCGAGTTGTTGATTTAGTACCTTGTCGATTCTCGACTACTGCGCAGTTCCGACGTTGTGTGTTGACTGCTGTCTGAAAAAGGTCAAACCTGTTGCCTGCAGCCATCCAGAATCCAGATTACTACATTTTATATGATAAGTTATAGTAATGGACGGTAAAGGAATCTGACTTTTTTCTTTGGAATGAAGCATACCAGGAAAATAAACAAAATAATGGTACGGAAATCCGAGATCTCTCAGGAAGAAAATGGTAACAAAATGCCCGTTTTCCCATTACAAACATATTCATGTTACAAACAAATTGGAAAAAAAGGTTTCTTTTTTCAAAACCATAATAAATTGTATGGGTAACATGATGATGTAGTTGAAAATTTTTGATAATGCTATTCCATCAAAAATGTTTTAGAAAAAAAACTTTTACAAACAGACACATTATTACAGGAAGGGAAAAAGTTTTTTCCCAGTTATTTTCACTCACTTTCTTCGCTGGCAGTCAGTGAGGAAAGATGAATTTTCCAGCCTAGACTTCGGATCTCAGCATTCCAGACACTTCCTTCAGACTTAAAAGAAAACTTTTCATCGTCATCATCCGTTTCGTAATCCTTCTTTGTTAGCAAGATAGTAGAAAAATGTTGGTGTGTGATGTTGATGATCATCATGGCATATGATGTAACCTCCAACTACCCTTGAAAAAAACAAAAAAGGGAAGAGAGAAAAAATTCAACCTTAACTTCATTTTTATTTTCACCTTTAATGCTCCTCCTCATCATCATCAAGACGTGTGATGTAAGAAAAGGATAGTATAAAGGTATGTTAGTCAGCACAGATGCTTTATTTCTCTCTGTGATGCTTGGAGAAAAAAAGAATTTGTCATTTTGATGATGACAAGCTTTACTTAGGTACACGCTTTATCCTTGCTTGTTGCTAAATTCATATTACAAACTGTGAAGGATGACTGAGATAATAAATACCTAAAGCATGTCTTTTTTTTCTACGTCTACTGCTTTTGCTGCCGAGTGCCGACTCAACTTAACCATGAAGCCGAATAAAATAAGAAAAATATGTTGCAGGATGATTATGGTTATATCTGTATAGGTACATTTTATGTATAAGGTTAGCCAAGGTTTCTTACTGGATATTACACAATACTTTATCATGAAGGAAAGCAAGAAAAATGTGGGAAAGAAGAAGAGTCATTAAAAAGTGTAGATTCTGTCGAGAAAACCCAGTGTTTTATCTGTGAAACAGTAGTGCTCATTCCTCTGCAAATAGGACGAAATGGGAAAATGTTTCAGAAATGAAAAATGCATTAGTTGAAGTGAAAAATTCACTCATTTGTCATTTA
>JAHZMV010002304.1:0-10923 GCA_027743765.1 Coecobrya sp. COE2 | reverse complement strand
ATTCAGCAGGCCGTTATACCTTCGTGTTTTACTCTACTGGAGCTAGAAGGGGTCTTGTTGAAACTCTTTACTGCAAGGCACAGGGACACGCAAGTACGTCTCGGCTGTTTCAACTGGGGCTACGTACGACAAAATTGGTTAACTGATAGATGTAGAGAATGTGGTGCAAGCAGATGCGCACTTTGAGAGACCTCAACATGGTAGCAGCCATATAGATAAACCAAAAAATTGCGTACCTTTTATTTCGCAATTTGGGGGATGAGGCGAGTTCAAATATGTGAGAGAAAAATATAAACATTTGAACTTGACAGAGAATTTAGGAACTTGCCATATTTTGTACGTATTATTTTATCAAATTATCATTAATTATATTTTATGTTTGCATTACAATGAAATTGCATTTTTATCAGCGGCAGCAATTGTTAGGAGAATAAACAAAAGGCGGCCTTGCAGGTGAAATAATTGAAGAAGCTAGAGGAGCGAAACTTTTTGTTTATACAAACTACTAAGATAATAGATACCTCAATAAATAAGACGTGTGAAGGTAATCAAGCAAAACTTTTATAGACATTACTCATTAAGATAAAAATCAACTGGCTCATCCATGAGTTTTTGTACGTTTACTATTGTACCGGCATCTTCAACTGCAGATTTTCGCCATTATGTATGCAAAATTATTGCTAAAACAAATAAACCTAGAATCAAAGCGTGTAGAAAATGTAGTATATGAAGTGGGACAAGCAGACACACATCTAAAAACTAAGTGATTATTGTGTAGGGTCATTATAACAGCGATAAATGTAGGGTCAGTGATCAAAGCGTTTATTATCGTCGGTTTTCCGTTGTATATTCTATTCAACATTATGTGGCCTTATTGTACGGTTTGCTTTAATGTTTGGCAGACACCAAAAAACTCCTTTTTCTCCCTTTCTCCTATTTTTGTTCTATGGAAAAGGTTCTGGGCGAGATTAACATCACGATGATTGCTTATAGCTTATATATAAACCCATAACATCAGTTGCTCGGCGAACCTTCTGTTTACCATGCTGCAATATGACTCTCATTGGGACTGGTCACGGCTGCTTCAGATTGATTTCTATCGATTATTCAGAATGTGTATTTATATTTACAGAGAATGTATATTTATTGAACACAAAATATCCTCTTTTTGCTCATCCTAACTGAGTGAGTGTGTGTTTGCTTTATGGTTTTGAGGGATTCACACTATTCACACCTCCAAATGCCAAATACATCAATTGATTATTCTGGTCTGCCCTCTCGTTCCTCAGATTGCTTGCAAGTCATAAAACACCCCAAAATTCCTGTGTAGGTAGGTACAGGATAACGTAAAAAGTAGTTGTAGATGAAGTATGCGAGCCATCATCGTAAATGAAAAACGTCTAGTTTTTTTCCAGACCATATGGACTCCTGATACGATTTTTTTGGGACAGGAACACAATAATGGATTATTTTATTGCGAGCAAGTCTTCACTATTTATAACGACAACATCATCATCACATATCACTCAATTCTTTTTTTTCACTCTCTATTTTTCTCTTTGACTGGCCAACCTATTGTGCTGATTCTAAAGCTTTTGTCATAACACACGGAAAATTTTTACTGCTTGTCCTAACCATCATCAGCATTAATTCTCATGAAGATCATCATACAATTGTCAAACTATAGGGCTTAGTGCATGTTTTCAGTGGAAAATACGATAATATTGAGAGGAAAATCAACACCGCAGCAAACCATCCCACCAACATGTCATGTCTACATTTTATGCCATCATAAGGTAATACAGTGCCTATAATGACGTGATGTTAATGTTAGTAAGCGGATGAAAGTAGTAAAAGTATATTTCACATTCTTCATAAACTTTCAGCTTAAGCACATAATAGGTCATACAAAAGTAAATGAAAAAGCTGCGTGTTTTTACTCTGTATTGATGGGTGGACATTTGGGGTTCTCAAAAAACAGTCATCAGTTTTTAGTCCTTCAGAACAATTGGAAAAATACAGAATTCATAATGCATGCATAGGTATATTGTTTTACATATAAAAATTAAATTTATTCGCTATTTTGAAATTAAACATGTGTGTTTGATATTTGACTTTGAATGACAATAGTTCACACAAGAATGACCCAATTTTGTCTCATGCCATACCATATCCATATTATTATTACATACATAAAAACCAAAATATGATGCAGACAGGAAATAATGTAAAGTGCAAAACGGTATATGGGAAAGAACAAAATCTTTTAGTGGAAAAGTAGTTCATAAATGAAATTGAGAATCACCCAGAAAAGGATTTATTTTCACATGTTATTGTGGAATACACACTGTGAGATCATCTAATGACTGTTTTACGAGATGAAATCTGATATAAGCACCAACCATAAAAACTGCACATGGGCTATTTTGGTGCAATATAATATACTGGATAAAATGTTGGTTATTTATGTCCTGGGTAATAGAAGCAGGACAAAGCGAACATACTTGTTAATCTCTCATCTCTTATACAAATTCTCATCTGATTCCAATTTTATTATTCAGTTTGATGAAGTATTCAACGTGTAACTGTACAATTCCATCTACACATCTATTCTAGTTGACTTCCAAAACTGCGTAGCAGGAAAACTAGTGTATGTGTAGTTGTTATAAATTGATGGATGTCTTTAACACAAATACATTTTCAGTCAGAAATCCAGACGGAACAGCTTGCTCTCGGATTGAGGCAGATTCATTTCGGTTTTTTTCTTGTTGGAGGTTAACTTTTAACTGCTTAAGCTATAGCAGTAACACTAAACCTTACAAAGCACTTACTAGATATCTTAATACAGAGTGCATGCAACTACTTACGCAATACACAAGTTAATCTCCAGTTCGTTTTGTAAGGACAAGGAAGGAAAGAAAAGAGCAGCCATCAGCATACAACATAATAAGGTTGAGTGAGACTCAGTCAACTAGAGAATACTTGGTTGATTGCCCACCATGCTTTTGTGTATACTGCACACACGTACAAAGTGATATGAAAACATGGGAAAAGAAAGCATAAAGCTCTTTCTTTCAATCTCAAATCAACTCTCTTCGTCCTTTATATTGTTTTACTATTACAACGTATGCCTCCATGAAAATACGATTTAATGCACATTAAAGTACACTAAAAGAAAGGTTTTTCAAGATTTATTAGTAGCATATAAGACGTATACCATGTTGATGTTACATACGAAGAAAGAGAGACTGAGGCTTCTATCTAGCCCTCTACAATTATAGGGAAGAGAAGACGAGAGCCCTAGTTGGCGCCAGTGCCAAAAGATCAGGGAGAAACCTAAAAGCGTAGATGTAGCCCGATTCTCAGATGATTCAGTAGTAAATTCGTTAAGAGACTATTAAATGCACTGGATGTCGATCTCGGAAAGAGAGAGAGAGACAAAGTACATGAAAACAAAAGGGAGACTGATTGAGAAGGAAATAAAATTACTCGGGATTCGTTAAGAATGTACTCATGCATTCAACTTGCTCCTCAAGTTCAAGTATGATGATGGTGATGTTAATATGCAAAAGGGTCTATTATTCAGTGGATGAACTATTCTTCTTACAAATTATTATATTAATTCGTCAACCGCTAGGAAGTAAGGAAAATATAGAGTAAAATTTATAATAGTATGTGTTTATTGTTTATACAAGAGTCTTATAATAAGACTGCTTACTTACATGTCTGACAGACAATGAACCAAATTAGCATATTATGTAATCGCCTACGTTTAAATAGACGTTTCCCTTCTTCTTCTTTTTCAGGACTTGCCAACTTTGTAAGTAGTGATCATCACGGCTTTGTCACCAAGATTCTAAGAAACTGAAATGGAAAACACATACATCGGTAAACTACTGGCTTATTCTAGTCAGGGAACCCATTTTAATTTTCTCTTGTCGTCAAGAAAGAATCAATGCCCAATTTCATACTTTGTGCTCTTGAAGAAAATGATTTATCATTCTCCTGATCTATTCAGACGATAAAAACAAAAACTTGAAACCGAGTAAGTGGAACGTGTCCAATGTTCTCCAGGAAAAGTTAGCCATTCACTCACTCATTCCTTTCTTCCTGACTAAGTAAGAGAGATCGTTTTTCCGGGTAAATCAACCACTCGACTAAAAATTGACCTACTACACCCTTTGCACACATTCTAGAGAAGATGCTGATCGAACTCTCAAGGTTTTTGCGATGCCCAAATAAGTACCAAACGTGTTTGTTGAATGATGAGCATTGGAGGGAGTCTTATAGACCAAATGAATTGCCAACAGGCAAACATTGAACCAACCTCCAGAATTTTTCGGAATATTGTAAAAGTTTTCAAAGTAGGAAAAGTTTGCCCTTTATGTTAAACGTGACGTTGATGATTGGAAAGCCTGTGAAAACCGAAAATGTTCATCATGAGTATATTGTGCAGCCGTTCCATGATGATTCACTGTTCTAGATCTTGCATTGATGATATGAAAGGGAATATTATTCACTGCCTTTTAAACTGAAACCGTGACATGACTCTATCTACTAAACTCGTTTATCATTATCATCATCATGGTCGTCTTTCTCATCATCATCAGTATCAAAAGCAGGAGTACCGAAAGAGAGTGTAGTGTATATTGCATACATTTATAATTGAAGATTGCATTCAACTTTGTGCAAAACAAGGTGTACACACGATCCTCCTTCGATTACCTTCGCCACTGCTCTTTTACTTCCTAATAAATAATATCATTCATAATATCAGTTTCACCATCATCATCAAGCCGAGTCCATTAAAGTAATTGAATGAAAGCTTCCATCACTCACGCAGCTAGTGTAACTTTTCGTCCTCGTTAGCGTCATCTTTATAATGTTGATAATGTAGTTGATGATGACGAGCCTTTACATTTGCCCACATATGCTTTTACTTTCCAACTACTTTGGAGGTATGCAAGTGGATGTTATTGTGTGATTGTGTGTGAGTTTTTGATACTGCAACTTTACACTAGATGAATTAAAATAATATAGACTACTTTTCATTACCAACTGAACTGGAAAAGGTGGATCAGTTTTAAAAGCGAACACACACACACATTTCCCTTAACGCACATTTTAAATTAGACTTTAAGCTCGAGAGAAGAACGGTCCTGTTCTGACATTGTGAGTTTCACCACATGACAGCACATTAAATCGTGATGATGATGATAATGATACAAAGTAGAATGTATTTTACAAAGGATGATGTGGATGAAAATGATGATAACAGAAGGAAATTTTAGTAGCTATGTCACATGAATGCCCATATGCATTACTGTAATTCATTTTATTGTTTCGCTTGATTATTATAAACCGTAATACTTGTGTGTTAGAGTGAGCTTAGAACGTGTTCTGCACACAGGGAACTTCTTAATCGCCCCGTTGTTGTTGTTGATCTACTTTTGTCAAAAGCTCCGGTTCACTGACTTTAATAAAACGCTGGAAAGAAAGTAAAATTCCGTATTATTTATGTTGATGCTTCTGCTCACGCATGCATGACATGCCTCCACAGCAGGGTCATGGCACGGTACAACACACAATCACATAACGCTAGCATTCACGGAACAAGATCTATAAACTGGAGTAAAAGTAGCCTCCTGCCTGCATGACACTCTCTTGGAGCTTCTGCCGCTCCAAGCCATATTTATTACAAAGGTTACACATTGACATCGGTATGCATGGCATGCTCCCTTGGGGTGATGCCTTAGGTTTCCCCGGCCAGACAGAGTATATTCAGCAGCTTTAAAAACGCCCGTACATAGCATTTACCTTGGTGGTGGGTAATAAATTCATATACGTAGGTATGCGCATTCATACATGCACAACGAAACATTTCATTTCTAAAATTTTATTCATTCGACCCTTTCTTCCTCTATACATCTACCTCCCTTTCCCTAATGTTATGATTCTTGCCTTTATCCCTTTTTATTGATGTTAAACCTCTCATGATCGACGAACTACTCACCTGGCGTTTCCCTTTGATGATGTTATTACATCCATCTAAAATGTGGAAGATGGATAAATACTCTGCTGGAGAAACCGTACGCATTTATGATCAAACGCACAGTGAAAAATAAATACATAGATAGCAGCACATAAAAAGACACGCATCACATATCACCCGGTATTATTCAGTACTCACTTAGCTACTTATTCGGTTTTCCACAAAGAAAAGTTTTTTAGCTGTGTGTTCTTTTCTACAAAACAGAACATAAACAGAAAAAACAGACAGTTGGACATCCATAAAACATGAACACAATATGAACAGTTTATTTGTCCATGTTAAAGCCGTGTTCGTGTGTATCATCATCTTTCATTCATAGAGATTTTGGTACTTTCTGTAAGGTCCGTCAAAATGGTGAGTCTGTCATTCTCTTCTCGGGACACAAAACAACAACAATAACGACAAGCGATAAAGTAAAGCCATACAATTGAAGTTAGATAAATAAATAAGTTTAGGAGCAGCGAAAAAAGAGTTGAAGTTTTTTTTACGATATGCGCGTGTACAACATATTTATTAGGTCAATACCATCATCAACTCATCGTTTTTCTTGTCTCAGTCAGCTAAACACATCAATGATATGGTGTGGATGTACTCAAAAAACTCAAAAACTAAAGGGGTTGGTAAACACAACCATATTTTGTGCGGTGGACTGCGGTTTTGACAGGATTTTGTCTCCCTTCTTGTTAGCTATCCTCAGACAGAAAAAAATGGTCGTAAAACGGAGTCGTAAAAGAATGTAAATAGCTTTTGCCAAAGTTGTTTTCAATACGTAAATATGCATGAATTTATATAAAATGGTTTATTCTAGCAAAAAAACTGAATGAATTGAGCTTGTACCTAGTTAGCTCAGTGTTTGGGTAACACACGACACAAGCTCATGTCTTCCTCATAATAATAATAAGACTGTTTGTTGTGTGTAATAACTTTGTATATAATAATGATCATCCTTTTAATGATTAGCATACCGCACAGAAAACATGCTCGCATCATAATATGCAAAATAGCATCCAGCAGGTAAAAAAATGTTTGTAGGTACATAACAGCTCAAAAGTACTCTGCAACTTTGTATGATCAAAAGTATTAGGAAGAACGAAATAAGTGATATGCGATCCACCATCAAAAGAAATAAAATTTGAAAGGATTGCAGGATCGTAAAAGGCTTTCAGCTATGAAATTCATCTGATATGTATCCTGACCATTATTTCCTTGTCTAATTAATTACACGGTGTGCTCTTTCTTTCCTGGTTAGTTATACATCTGTCTGTTTGAAACTGCGACTGTCGATGAATCTCTCTTTCCAGCTTGTTGTACCCACCATAGTACTGTGTGGCCTGACAGGCTCCTCTCTGCGCTGGTTGTCTTTTGGTTAGTGATGCCGATGTCGAAGGATGATTCTGATATGAAAAAACATGGAAGATAGGCTCTAACGTGGATTTTTATGCTATTTTACGGGTGGTAGTGCTAACACCAAAACGTTAGCACAGTAGTAGTAACGGTGGCATAACAAAGTGGTCATGATGATGATAAGCTGTCATGTGTCATTACAATATTATTGTGTAACGGTTACTGATTACGATCTGCCTGTGGTCAAGTCAAGCAAAGCACCGGGTATCATGTCATAGAACACAACTAAAAGCTGATCAGTCCGCTCATCATCATCGTCGTGAACTGAATGATCATTTAATGGAGAAGGAGCTGTATGTATTGCAGTAGTAAACAAACAAAGTTGTTGGTGAATGACAGTTCCTTGAACTTTTCACTCATTCAACTCAATTCTCCAACATGATAAAAGTAAAGCTGAAATTTACCACAAGAATGAGGATGATGGTTTTAAAAGCCATTAAAATGCACATCTGATGCATGCATATACGCACCATTCCATTCCATTCAGTTAGGATCTGCTTAATTTCATTTGATGCTGTGATGCGATGTGTGTATAATTTTGCTAAAATGCTAGCTGTCATGCCGAGGCACTGTCAACTGTGACATGTGTTTCTTCCTGCATTCCTATTACTACAGCAGCAGGAGTGATTTCAAAAGGAAAAATATTATTATGTATGTCTACCAAAGATTTTTCTCTTTGATTCATGGACCATGGTGGAGTACATTCACCAGTAATCTTTTAGGCAAAAAACCGTGCTCCACGTGCAAATTATTATGTCGACTTGTCATTTATTTTGGTTCAGTCAGATGAGGAAAAGGATCATTTCCTATTTTAGTTCCTTTTCCTTCTCCATCAAAAATAACCTAAATCCTCGAGAGATTACGTTTTCCGGTTTTTACACATGCTTCAATTCCTTAGTAATATGTAAGCCATTCTGATCGTCAATATGTACAGCTAAAAGTTGTGAATTTTTGCTCATCTTACCAAAAGAGGATTAAAGCCTTGCTTAGCTCGCCGCAACCGCCCACGAAAAAATGAATGACTTCTTTTCTTATTTGCATGGCGGGCACAAATCGTTTCCGACTTAACCCATTCAACTTAATAATTTTTTATAATGTACCATTCATTTTATGTCATATGCTTCCAGAACAAGGCTTATAAGTATAATATAAAGATAATTATCGTTTACTGATTGTAGAATCTAGGACAAGACTAGGTAGAGGTATGGGGTATGGAGGATGAATCACACCAAAAAGGATGGCGTTATTGTGTGATGAACGCTTACCTGTACTATATAATCTGATTTGATAATGGGCATCATATAAAAATAGGATTAAAATACACAATATTATATTTCACACACGAGAGCACTCAAAATGTCCTTTTCATTTAAAAAATACATAAAATATTGCTTCAGGATATTGTTGACCATGTCATTGAGAACCCTGAGCCATTTATCAGTTTACTTTTAGGTAAAACTGCANATATAAAAATAGGATTAAAATACACAATATTATATTTCACACAGGAGAGCACTCAAAATGTCCTTTTCATTTAAAAAATACATAAAATATTGCTTCAGGATATTGTTGACCATGTCATTGAGAACCCTGAGCCATTTATCAGTTTACTTTTAGGTAAAACTGCAATTAACAGCTATAAAAATGTCTGTGTCGAAAGTTGATAGTGATAAGATGATAATAATGTGGTAGTAAAATAGTATCCTCCGCAGTAGCAGCAGACACCCAAATGCCTTTACTTTGTATTATATTGGCGTATCAAATATCACCAGCTAGCCTACAACAACCACTATGAGATAAGTAGCATTACGTACCTTAATAAAATGTATAAAATATCCACCTAACCACGCCGCAACCTACATGATTACATCATAATAAAAATCACGTAGTTGATAGGTAGTATATTGTTGTTGTCGTCGTGTACGAATCTATTTTGTGTATGATCGAATTATAAAGAGTTTTCTGATTAGCCTTCAATTGCATGTTTTACAGCGCATTGCAGTTATGCATTCCAGATACGCTTCTACCTATCAAAGTCAAAGCCTACCACCAACCAGCTTCCCGAATAAAGTTCTTTAGGTCCCGTTTTCAATGTCGCAGTATTCTTTTTTGTTGTCGATCTCTGATATCTATTGAATACTGTGATTTCACGATAATGAAGCGGTTTCGCATCCGCTCCTCTCCACATACCTAAATACATTTGTGCTACTGGTCAATACTGGTACTCGTTTGTGTGAAATCTCAAATGCTTTTTTAATACACGGCACGGGCATACGATCAATGTAATTATATGTTATATTCACAATTTTAAAAAATTAATGTGAGCATTGTATCAGCATAATAATCATCTCGTCGTGCTCGTCGGCTTACGGTAGTTGGCGGTATCAAAGTATCAAATATCAATGTAAAGAACATTGTTGGTATATCCATTATCTTTTCCTTCTTAAGTCAACCACAAGACTCTCTACGGGTAATTCTCTGAGTCCATGTATGTAGGTATGTATCTTTCATCAACCGAAATAATTACTATATCCTCATTAAGCATTGCAATTATGCAGCATACCTAAAGGAAAATTAGTCGAGATTATTTTATAACTTGGGTTGAAATTCACTAGTAATCAGGTTAAAGGAAAAAATTTCTAGTAATCTCAAAACAGAAAATGAAGTTGTTGTCGATGTTGTCGGTGTGCTATCGCAAATTAAACCAAAATGCCGTAGTTATATTATTACATTATTATAACATCCTAGCAGTTCATACAACTTTTGCTTACACGTAGGTAATCTTCACTGATTTTTTTTACAATTTTTTTCAGTAATGAATAACCTGTATGGACTCAGTTTTTTACCCATGTGCATAATATTATAGAAAGTATTTGGTTTTCTGTTATGTGTCATTATCTTTAAAAACCTTAGATGAATTGTCAGCAATCTAGTTTGTAACGACTGGTTTTTAGTTCATTAGTAACTACCAGCAAGGTATTTGCTTTAAGTAAAAATTTTGTACAGAAAACAATGCCCATTATATTACACATGTACCTATTTGCCTATTATATTTTTATATATTTTTTATAACTGCGCTCCATTGTTATCAATAAACAGATGTGCAACGTGTAAAACACGAAAACCCATTGATTTTCTGATAGGTGATGACAATCCGTTGCCGATGTCATTTTCAATGAAAAGTACATTTATTCTTACAGTCACAACAGTATATACCCGATGTAATCGTATTTGTTTGGTTATTTGGTTTATAATCCAATTTCCAGATTTCAGGGAAAGATTTTCACATCAAGTAAACTTAAACTGTCAAATACATTCGCTTTTACATCATATTCTAGTATGGCAACATGTGAGGCGACGATGCACGATATATAGTGATCTCTTTAACACTCCTCAAGATAATAAACATGAATGTGAAGTTAAGGATTATATGAGGGAAAAAACCAATGACAATTATTTGCAATTGG
>JAHZMV010002303.1:0-10082 GCA_027743765.1 Coecobrya sp. COE2 | reverse complement strand
CATCTTGTGCTGTGTTGATGTTGTACTCTTCTCTGTAGTGTACAGTTGCAGTTTTGTGGTGAAGAGAGATGGGATGTGACACACAACCAAGTTAAATTGCTTTCCGGTAGATAATGTAAACGTGTACATGTAATCCTGCCTTAAGCGTTTCCTTTGCCTTGAGCCTGGCAGGTTATTTATGGTTCGCGTACTCTGTTCAGATCGACAGTGTACCACAAGCACGTTGCAAAAATCCTATGAAGGTTTAGGTAGGTATAACAAACTACATGTTATTATTATTATGGAAGTAAGATGGTTTCATTGCCACAGAAAATTAAAGTCAGTTTTACCTCACATACAATATAAACCTTATCAATGTAGTAGACATTTAGGTAAGTATGTTTACAATAGAGACTTTCTGCGTAGGAAGAAATACATATGTACATCCTTTTCCTTGAATAAATATGATGCGTTCAACGTATTACGTTGCTACAATATTTTGTGAGGCTACCAAGGAGGAAGTATGATGTCAGATTAGTTATTTAGGAACATTAAACAATGAAGTAAGATTTGTTGTAAACGATTTCTTCTGGTGCGTAGACATTTCTCCATTCAGTTTATGCAGTGATGTGTAAAAATTAGGTATATAGGCATATATTTCTTGTCAGAATGAAGGAGATGTTCTAAAACAAGCTAGATGATACAATGTCATATTATCTCATCTATTCTGAGAAACGAGAGAAAATATATTACAACAAATAGAAGATGCTGTCAACTACTAAAGTTATAGGTGAACTAACAGATGGCCATATATTACTGAGTGAAACAAAATACAGTTACAGATTTGACTGGTAGCAAAATACTAGCAATTTTCTCAAGGATCAACCAGCCAACTCGATCAAACGATATTTTTACTTGTCCATTTCCTCAACAAAATTCATTAGTTACCTTAAATGCTCCACATATAAACAAAATATGTCTTTCATGAATCGAGATATCCATTTATGTTTTAGTAAATATCTTTCTATACATCATCTACATTTCGTCATACCATGATACCTTTGTACCGCATGGCCTCGTATAACAAGTGTGTCTGGGGAACCAAAAGCTACTTACCTACTCACCCGATACTGTTTATCACAATTTTGCTGCATTCTTTCGATCATGGTGAATTGGTTGGAGGACTCATTAGACTACCATTTCTTGATTGAACAGTAACGGTAGTGCGGTCACAGGCCCATTTATCTTTCTAACTCCATGCAAATGTATGAATATTTATAATCCACAAAACACAAGAAGACAGTGATAGTGATGAATGTTTGCAATCTAATAACCATGTTCCTCTCATGTAAATTACTATCATGGGGACAGGCACATCACTATAAGGCTCCACTGTATTAGGTACATAGATATATGCAATCGTTACCATCATTATCTTACTACATCCTTCTCAACGACCACGTCTTCCTATTCGATTACAGATAAAAAAATGCGAGGTTACAACAGTAGGAAAACTAGCAGAGACATGATTTTGGTGGTGGTAACTATACTAGTTGGTTTGTTGGCACCTAGGTCATCATCACTCAAAAAGAGACCAACATTTTCCTTGCTTTTTAGGTCACAAGGGTTTTGTAACCACTTTATCCTAAGTGGTGTATACTCCCTGAGGAGAACAAGTAAGCAAGCCCAGACACACATTTTCCCACTAGAATAAAGGAAGTCATATATTATTAGACGGATCGCACTGTTACAATCTTGATTTCCCCTCAACTTTCTCCCTGCTTCACGAACTTGCCACTGCATTACTTCTGTTCAAGTCAAGAAAGAAGAAGCCAATACTTTTTCTCTACTTTTCCTCTCTTTTTACCCACATATAAAATGCCTAACATCATGTATGTATATATGTAACATCATCTATATCCATTCAAACTCTTCGTTTGCACTGACAAAACTTGGAAATACTTACACGGTTATGTTTATCCACTGCTATACTTTCACTTCATATGCAAAATACATGCCTACACGTAATAGTTTGTCTAAATGGAAGAAGCTTCAGGGTGAAAGTTTGTTCTCTTCATGTGTGATTCATTATCCTTTAGCATGCACACTGTCTATAGAACCTGCACATGTTCACCTATGCGTATAAATATTAAACGTACATATACTTTCCGAAATTCTAATAAAAGATGTATCATCAGAAACTTCCCTGTTGGGCTGTGATACTGATATTACCACCACACATAGATATTCTAACTACTAACTAGTAGAATGCATCTACAAAATTCATCGACAAAGGTCCCATAAAACAGGAATATTATCATGTATCATGTTTGTGTATCGTGTATGCATACACACGACCGACCGGACTGACACGACATGATTTTGGCATGTATACGTACCCACACACATGGACACAGAAAAATAGCAAGTATGAAAGCATTGTTCAGTGAGTGGGACAAGGAATAAATGTACTGGGACCACACAGAGTGAAAGGCGCCCATACTTGAGAAACCCCATTTCTCTGTCGTGCTTTCCCCACCACTCGACTCGTGCATGCATACAAATTTCATCTCGCATTGTTCGTTTCATGAGTGTACAGTACAAAAGAGAAAGTCTTGTGATGTGATGAAAGCATAACCACAAAGCAGGCCACATACCCGTGTGTGCTTAACTCTGCAATCTCCGTGTGTTTATCCGTAAAAAGACATTCGTCTTAAAAACCACTAATCATCTGTATCCAAGCCCAAAGGACAAACGTGTCGAGTCGTCCGCAACTAATGTGCTTCTAGTCTACACATTAGAAATTTTAATTCTTTGTAGTAGAGAAAAAAGCATATGGTCAAGCCGAGTTCTGGCTCACAATAACACTATTATAAATTACACACCTCACCGGAGGTGCCTTTCCTGCCAAACTAACGAAGCGGACGTAATTTAGATAATGAAAAGCATATATAACTAAAACTCTTCTATAACTTATATAGCCTTGTTCCCATCTTTCTTTTTTATATTTCCAAATAAATTCTGTTCCTGAGCTATGAGTCTTGAACTGATGCTATCATCCTTATACCTTTCACCTTCCCGAAAAACAAGATATGTTGAAGCAAATCTGACTAAACTTGAAGATGAGGTAGGGTTCTTCATCTTTTTCATCACGAAATTGGATCAGCCCATTTGTGTTTGAGGATCCGGTGGGGGTCTTGTTGAGATTGTTTAGTCATACAGGCTAAAAAAATATGTCTTTGGAAAGAATAGAAAGGAAAAAGCATACCTGGTGGGAAAATATTATAAGACCTTTGTGAAATACATCATAAGCAAAAAAAAGTTGCAAACTGGTGGAAGGAAGTGGCTGTACGCTTGTTCAACCATTTTTGTCATGAACGGAGGAACAACGATTTCTCAGCATTTTATATTCATTGACAGTTGTGCGTTGTTCTATCAACTACTACACATTGCATTGCATCATGTGTATTGGAATAGAAAAAAGCTTGCAGCACGTTGTAAAATGTGCCATTATTTTGATATGATATGCCTGAAGGTAGGACGTGCAAAAAAGGATCTGAAAAGAGAACTAGCTTTATGTTATTTTTTCTCTTGTTGAACATCTGGCACACAGCACACGGTTTATATTTAGCTACTACAATTGATAGGTATTCAGTTTATATTACAACATAATAGATATTGTTGGTGCATAATTTTTTTGCTTCTGGAATGGATACAATAAAATGTATTGTTCTTTGAAGGTTTCCGTAAGAGCCGAATCTATTCTATTCTTCGGGAAATCTATTACAAATCGGTAAATGCTTTCTAGTAAGCTTTTTTGGTATAGTGTATTATGTGTATGCTGCAAAGCAATCAACTATAAACATGTATTCGCTCAATATAATATCCTGAGCCTGATTTTCCCAAGTTTATGCCATCACAAAAGGAAAAACCTAGGGTTTAATGAGGTTGCTGATGTTTGGCTCATTGTCTGAATAATACACAGTTTATATAACCAAAACGGTTTCTATTATTATATACCTACACTCATTTACCTGGCCTAAGCATCCGTAAATGTCTAATAATATTCCACACCATCTCCGTGGAAAGCGTTTCTAAAATGTGAAAACTCCAGTACATAATATGTAGTTATATCACCCCATATAATTATTTATTCGTAAACAACCAAGTAGGTACAATAAATATAACTGGAGGTGGACATAACATGTAGAAAATGATCATCCTATCAACACAAAAGTATGCTCTACGTTTCATAAATGAACCAATAAACAAGATTGTGTATACCTGTGTGTATACGTGTGTACCTCGTATATTATAGTGTTCACGAAATGTGCAGAATATATTACTTATCGGACCGATACCAATCTGATTTGAAAGTTATTACACACGCAAAAAGATATAATTATGTGTTATGCCATGAGAATTGGTGAATGCACCTGTAGTGAAAAGGGATGATTTAGGATGTATCATGTGGTGCATCTCTAGAAAGCACGATTGGTACTGTAGGGAAAGTAGGTGAAAGAATGTCTGCATTCATTTATTGTTCTCCCCAAGAATATGGAAAATGCTGGACATAAAATATAGCCAGCCATTGCATTTTGGTACATATGGATTTAGGTTTGGACAGAGAGAAAGTAGCAAATCAATATGTACGTTTTTCAGTTCTGATTGGGTGAAAGATTGAATCAAATATAAGGTATTTCACACAGTCAGTATGAAATTCGCAAGTGAGTAGGTGCATGTCCAGAGAAAGCTCATATTATTCATGGCAGAAGGATAAGAGAATTAAGAGCATTATTCCCTGTCGTAAATCTCATGCTTCATTACACTAAAAGCTTGCCACTTGTAACGCCCACTGATGATTATTACTCTTCCGTTCCTTGTTCCTTTCTTTTTGCTATTCAGACAATTGCTCGTCCGGAGATTTTCTACAGAGCATAGGCATATAGAAATATATGATCTAAACTGTCTATCATCAGATAAAGTAAAAGCATAATATGAGTAGAAACAAGTTTATGTACTATGTGTATATTGTATGCAACCTATTGAGGTATAATGCTTCAATTGTATAAGAAGTGAATTGAACAAAATATCTATGCATTTAAGTCTCTTTAGAGAAACGCGTGTAATATTCCTCCTTCTGCTTTTATTCGCATTTTCATCCTCAATTTCCCAATCATTCCCAGACTCCAGACGAAACTGTAGATCGATGCCAACGCAAATCAGTGACTTGAGTGACTTTAAGTGAGATCCGCAAGAGCAAGAACCAACTCTCAATTATGAATGTAGTTTTACATTTGTATAGCATTGTGCACGCTGACAAGAATGCATCCTTATTATTATAATCGAAATATGAAAAGTCGTTTAATAACAAACAACAATTTGGCAATCCTAAAGATTATATAACAGAATCTAATAATTCTGCTCAAGAATTATTTATTTCAACTTACATGTAGTAATGCAAATGATTCTGTCATCTTGGGTTCTATCTTTGTGATTCCGCATCACTGAATGCACATGCCAATACGTAATAAAAAGGAAATACACTGCGGAGGATTTCGTTCGGGAATCACGAATAGCGATCGTTCTCCAGCAAGTACTTACTATAAGTAAGGTTCTATGAATGGAAGAATCGAACATTGATGAATTTAACACACGACATTAGCATATGGATCCAATCAGTATTATAGCGACTATAGGTAGGTATATACACGTTTTATACTACAACGAATTTGGTAGTAGAAAGTTCATCTTCTTATTGTCAAGTCAAATGGTTCATTTCTTGAGGTAGTTTTGGTAGTACGGAGAAACGTTAGGTATGTAGGAAGGAGATCCGACATTGTCATTATAGACCCCCGGATATTGAATGGAGTTTGTGAACAATTTTGTGCTCACAAGTATCAAGTAAAATGAGATGAACCTACATAATTTTTCTAGTGTCAATGATCTGTGTTGTGTACCTACATATTTATAGATTGTAATAACATTGATTTATATATATTTTGCGAGTTAGTGTTCCGTAAGCCGCAAAAATTCATAAAATATGATCCAGTGAAAGTTTCAAACAATGAATATGTATGTTTCTTTGAATCCATATTCCTCTTCAGTTATTAGTTTATTTTTATTCCTCCAGGAAAATCCAAACTACACTACAGAGAAGATCTAAGTATATTTACATACCAATCCATCTACGTCTATTACTATAATTACGTATAACTAAATATAAATACATATAAACCTTAACAAAATAGTGTTTACTTTACTTTCCATTTTACTTCAACTGAAGTGAGAATAAAAAGCCGAAAAATGAACATTATTTAACGACCTGTGTTACACATCGTTTCTTCACGCCTTATGGCATTGTGTGAACACAAGACAAACCGTAGCTAACGGCCTATTTCATTGTAACAAATTTTCACTTAAGTGGGTCTGAGGAGAGTTTGCTCCACCCAGCCTTTTGCTTTTGAAAAGAAGGAATAATAAAAATAACTATTAATGCTACTCTACAACAATGTACATTTTTATCAAACTCATACGAATAAGAAAAGTCTCTGTGCTATATTATCTCATTGACTATACAAGCTAGAAAAAAATTCAGCAATTTCTTTGATTAATGGCTACATTCAAGAATGGTTTAAAGGCACATGAGCTCAAATACCATATTCATTACGTTATCAATTCACTAACAACTTGAAAATGTTTCTATTTATACACATGTCAATTATTGTCGCCGTCCATAGGCCTACTCTTTAACTATGCGGTATACTCTACATATAACAGTATTAATCTGTAGTTTTAATCCTACATCCAAGTAAAACTTTAGTCTTGCCTTTACTCGGAGAAAGTTTACCAATATGTTTGAAGTAAAGCACCTTCCGGTCATACTCCGGTAGTTCAATAGGATCCAAGAATTTGCATTGGGGTTGTTGACTCATTTCGACCACATTATTTCCGCTTTTATTCATTTCCGTATTATCCTCAGAGAGTTGTACAACATCCTTAGTAGGCGATCTCAAAGGCGAAAGTTCCGTTTTAGGAGCACCTTCTTCAGGTTGTTGAACAACAGACTCGGGTAAAAAGTCATCATAACTTACTAACCTTTCGATTCGCGGTGGTGACACTTCGCCGATTTTCTCAAACTCTGGTGATTCTTCCTCAGATTCTTCTATTTCATCTTCCAAATCTTCGTCATTTTCATAATTCTCTGCATCTTCGACATTTCTATCATTCTCAAGAATTGACTCGTGCTCAATTTTCTTGCTCACCGTCGCATCCGTTTGAATATCTCTTTTATCTTCACTTTGATTTTCAGTAGCAATTTCGTCTTTAGCTGTAGGGCATAAGTCCATTGTGTCACCGTTTGCAGTCTCTTGTATCACCGGATCGCATTCTTTCGCCAAGAGACCTTCATCTGACACCTCCTTCACAGTACTTGAATTATTAACGTCCGTGATGGGCTCCTTGTGAAAATCCGCAAGATCAGGTTGACTCTCCTTTTGGCCTTCTGATAACAATGGTTCTACTGGAATAACATTGTAGCTTGACGGACACGGGACAGAGGACGTTTTACGAGCATTAATCTCCTCCATAATATCTTCATGAAGTTGTAAATCCACTTCATTACTAACAATTTCGCGAGTAGTATTTTGTGGCAAGGACGAACTTTCTGGTTTTACGTCTGTGATAATATTCATTGGTAGTAAATATGACATTGCAGTTGTGGAAGGTAGATCTGTAATGTAAAATTAATACGAATTAGTGTTATAATCAGGTCAATATTCTTTTATTGTCATAATTATGACAATATTTAACTTACAAATATCTTTCTTTAGTAAATTGCGAATAAAGAAAATGAACATTTATAAAGTTTTACCTTGTAAATTTACACTACTCGCGTGCTTGGCGTAATCCTTTTCCACTTGAGCCTCCTGTTTAGTATCTCCGAAAGCATTGCTGGTACTCGGAGTGGTACTTCCAATAGTACTGGCTCGTCCCAAGATTTTGTGTATTTCGTTTTCAACCATGGGCTGCAAAACATTGGATATCTTAGGCAGTAAGATTTGATTCACCAATGCTTCAATCCCGTTCTGATAACTTCGTGATCTGTGTACGAGTATTACAGGCTATTTATACAAACAACACTGGTATAGGTATACACATATTGGTATTATGAGAGCAGGCAATAGCAATATTAATTATTGCTAATCTCACAATTCAAAAGATTTCTTCAAATTCTCTCTCATTTTCGCTTTATTCATGTTCGGGTTAAATGGGGCTGTTTCCAGAAACTTCTTGGTTATATCCTTAACCTTCTCAAATGCGTTTATAAAAGCTGGCTGCAAGAAAACAAATTACAGTTAGGAGTATTAAAATTATTGTTCCATCCAAGTTCCACCCAATTGAAATGATAAAAAATTAATACAAAATGAGAACACTGAATGATAACATTATCTTATTACCTTTGTATCAATATCGAGCATACATTCACGTCTAATTCTATCATAATCGCCCCTCGTCTTGAAATTTGAAATGCAGGCATCAATTATTTCACGTTGTTTCGGGCTTAATTCTGGCTCTTGTGTTTGTATTGGCGTTTCATGATGTAAGGGAAAACATCTTTTCTCCAGTTCCACTGGTTGTTGCGGTAAAGGGATGTACACATTATTTACCGGAACATGCGATAGTGACTGTGAAGGATTCCTCCAGAAATCTGAGTTACATTCACCGGGCGTAGGGATTCCATCATAATTCAAAAATGATTTTTCTCGGGCGATGTTCCCATCCACAATCGTAGAATATGTTTTGTCATTCTTCTTCTCTGGTGAGCGTCGAACTGATGTTCCAACTTCTTCCTATGAATACATATACACAGAAAAACACTATATGAATAATTGGGGATGAGATCGCTACTTAACGGAAAGTAATGCATTGATTAATTATTATTACGAAGATCATATTGGATGTGAATAAATTCCATATCTTACAAGTGGTGCCTGTTTTGTTTTCTTGACTTCCTCTTTTTCTCTGTCTCTTCGAATCACGTCTTCACCACCGCGATCCCGTCTAATTAATACAACTTCTTCATTGCGGTCCCTTCGATAACGATGATTATCTGTCCGTTCCGACGAATCTTCATCTCTTGGTCGCAATGGGGTCCAGCGTCGATTTGGGTACCACCCTCGTTCCCTTCTCCTATCATAATAACTGCCCCCACCACGTCCACGGTACCTAGGATAATATGGCATCTTTCGTTTCCAATGATTGGAAGGGTCTCCTGTTAAAGAAACAAAAAAATAATTTAATTAGTGATAAATTAGGTATTAAGTACGAACTTTAGGCTGCTATAATATGCGTTCTTCAGAACTTTTACTTCAGTATGTTAGCTAATAATCAGTTTAATACAATTACGTAACTTTTATAATGTTTTCACTAATGATTTATTTCTTTTTTTACTATAACAATTTAATCGCTTTAATTAACTAATTTGTTACACTGTTATCGTTATATCGCTCAAAGCCTCTACTGTAATCAATCACACAGTTAGCAGATTGTCGCCTGGTCATACTTTAAATCAGGGAAACTGCTGCTGCTTAACGTACAATGAACTTTCAATAAACTTTCCTAACCAATTTTAATCAATCTGAATTACACAAATATCTTACTTTATCATTAAAACAGACGGTTCCTCTACAGTAAACAACGCAAAACAATAAACTAAAAATAACTCTAGTTTGATATGTCTGATGTCCGTGAAGAATGAAATGACCAAACCAAATTCTATTAAAAGTTATCGTTATCATTGTCTTCTAATTACACAAGTGCAATTAAATCGAGTACGTCATTCCATTGTCCATTATAAACTAAAGAGTAATTAAGTAACAAAAAACTATAAACAAGATCACTATCAAATGCAATTAAATCACATCTTGGTAAAAAAAATGCACACAAACTGTGACAAGAATTTGCTTCTCTCATCAAACTCACCTTTTCAACATGCCCCAGAGACACCAATTAAACCCTGAACTAATAAAATTAACTGAACAATTAATTAACTGTCACCAAGTCCCGACTCCCTACCAATTCAATTTTGACTGTTTTTAGCC